>PVIJ01012878.1:32204-47712 GCA_004024925.1 Scalopus aquaticus
TACATATACACAATGGAATACTATTCAGCATTCAAAAAAGACAAACACATGCAATTCGCAGCAACATGGATGGACCTAGAGGGGATCATGATCAGTGAAATAAGCCAGAAAGAAAGAGAAAATTATCGAATGGTTTCACTTATAACAGGAATATAGGGGAGCCAAATAAGAAAGCGACATTCAGCAGGGAAGGAGGGGAAGGGAAGGGCTCAAGAGGTGGGAAGAAGGGAGCACAGAGGACTATGGTGATGGCTCCACGGGTGAACAGGTGGTGGGTAACTTACGGGGAACACACAATAATGTAAAAGATACGAATAACAAAAATAAATATCTATTATATTTAAAAAAACAAGATAAAAAAATAGCTGTGTGAAAGCAGAGTGCTAAATATAATTTGCAAATATAATTACATTAGCATATTTAAAAAGTTATTCTCTCTAATTCATTAAACGAAATTGTTGAGTGAAAACTGGGTTAAACATTATGTAGGTCCCTTTTATTTCGCTGTAGTTTATGCATGTTTATCTAACAAGTATCAAATTATGTTTTATTTTTCGTTTTGTCAGTTTGTATTTTCTAAAGTTTTTATAATAATGTCTTTTATTTAGGTCATAAGAAAAAAAGTATGTTTTTCTTTTAAAACTCACAGGTTTAACCTATAAAGTCTAGCATTGTTTCATAAAGAAATTAATAAAATATTTATCAAAACTAATCATATAATTTTATTTCATTATAGAGAAAGAAATTAAAGATTTATTTAAATTAAAGATTTCTAGAACGTTCAATAGCTAACCTCCATAATGAGAGAAGGCAGAAAGAGAAGAGTAAAATATATACTAATCATCACAGAAGGAAACATGATAAAGGCTTGTTAAAGCATGTTTTTGAACAATATTAAAAGTATGGCAACCAGTAATATTTACTGTGCTACTATGACTTATGGATTATGTGAGAAAAAAAGGTAAAAATTACATAAACAATATGATCCTAAATCTGCTGAACTTAAATAATATAGTGGGCAACAGACTGATGTTTAGGCAGTTAAATACATGAACCCAAAAATAGATAATTAACTATTTATACTGGATTTCTCTGAGTGTTGGGTGACAATTATTTTCCTCATAATGTTTTCATAGTTTTAAAATATTTAGTTAAGAAAAAAATGGCTTTGTTTAAAAATCAGAAAAAATATTTTATATGTATATGCATATATACACACATAAATGTATACACACAGATACACATGTGTATGTGTATGTGTGTGTGTAAAGAGTACCAGGATCTGTATTATCTACTTCCATATTCCTACAGATCAGAAAGAAATGAGAATTAGGCAGGGGATGTGACTAGGATGAGGATCGGTTAGGAATTCCTTCCTCAACTAACATTACCTTATGCCTCACTTCACACATTCAAGCTTAGCAGTGCACTAAAGGACTGGGACATTGACTTCACTGCTCAGGGCTACCTTAAATGGACTTCAGTACTTCCCATGTTATTTGTATTTTCTAATTTTGAACTGCAACAACTAGTTTCCATGCTTTTGTCTCTTCCTCCATACTGTTTCATTCAGTTTGGAAATAGTTTTTCGGGGGAAAAAAATAACATTAAAAATTTGAACAGGAAATGTTTCCTTGAATAGAAAGTATATTTATTAATCCTCAACAGTCACTGTTTCCATAGAAAGCAAGAAATTACCAGTTAAAAGTCAAAACTACTTGGGGGAAAAGGTTTTTTTTTTTTTGAGTAATTGAGAAAAAAAATCTTGAAACTAATTAAGAAATGATTTTTTTAACTATTTTCAGTCATCATGGCTGAAATATTTTGTTTGATTTCTGTCTTTCAGGAGGTAAGCATCAGTAAGGTGTATTTGCAATGAAATAAGATGATCACTACTGTTAATTTCAGGATTTCAGATAGGTGAAATGGTGACTAGAAACAAAAAATAGTTCGAACAATGGAGATAATTTGACAAAACTGCGTAGTGAAATAAACCAGAAATAAGCCAGAAAGAAAAAGAAAAGTATCGAATGGTTTCACTTAAAACAGGACTATAAGGAAACCAAATAGGAGAGAGACAGTCAGCAGGTGGCGGGGGGGGGGGGGGGGGGGGGGGGGGGGGGGGGGGGGGGGGGGGGCGGGAGGGGAGGATAAGGGCACAAAATGGAATAGAAAAGAACACAAGGGACCATGGAGATGGATCACGGGTGAATTGGTGGTGGGCTACCCAAGGGAAATACAAAATGTAAAAGACATAAAAAACAATAAAATATATTTAAAAAATGCATAGTGAAGGCAGAAAACTTTAACAGTTAAACTTCAAGCAATCACAGGTAAAAGACTAAAAACTTTGTCAATACTATACCAGTTCTCACACATGGACATAGTGCATAATAGAAAAAATAATTACATGAAGACAAGGCAGCTAGCCTAGTGGTTAAGAATATGGAAGCTGCAGTGTTTGATGGCAAGACTTTAAATCTACCTCCATGCTATCTAACTTTCAACAAGCTAACTTTTCTATCTTATATTTCCATACTGCAAGAATACTTTTTACATGTGGCTGTCAGAATAATTTGGGTTTACTGTATTATATATAAAAACACATATATATTATAAATGCTACATATACACTATAAATCACGTGGTAACATTAACAAATACAGGATGATTTGCATTGTGAGGTAAAGAACATTAACTATTTCAGTGTAATCCACCTTGTTTGGTATATAATCATTTATAAAAATTTGAATTTCTATTTAAAATTTAATTATCAAATTGGATTCATGAATGCTGGGTCTCAGTAAAGATTCTATCTCAAGGTAAACTGCGGGAATACCACTTTCTCTTCTAAGTTCCAATAGTGTCAAGAGGAAGTGTATTGGATAAGCTTAATATTTCTCTTTCTACTTTCAAATTCCTATGATCTATACAGCTGGGAGAAAAAAATGTTTTAATACTGCTGCTTACAAAATATTTTCACAGTAGGAACTGAAATAGTGGAGCATTTCAACATATTTATGTAACCGCTAAATTAAACAAAGAGCTAGTACAATTTCCCAGTGGGAGAGTTACAGAAGTAAAAACTGATCAAAACAGAGTTTTCAGAATGTATGCTTACTAAAGTTTCAGTGAATAGAAGAAAAGCCCTGAAAAACCAACCCTAGTGTGGAAAGGAAAAAGGAGTAAGAAAAAATAAGAAACTTTTTTTTCTTAGTATTTTTATCCTTCAACATCCCAGAGAAATGGATGCAATAATAACAGATAAAATATTTTCACCTCATAATCTAATTTAACTTGTATTTATTAACAAACAATGTGGTGTCACTGTTAGAAGCTGGTGGGAGTGATAGTCTCATCCGGAAGGCTAGAGGAGTTCCCTGCTTTGTTCCAAAGAATGACATGTAATTGACCAAAGGCTCACTATACTGAGTACTAAGGGTCAGGGAGAGACTGAACCATCTCTTGCTCCTCAAAGGGTACATTTCAGTGTGATCGATAAAGGAGTCAAAAATGCTGAAAGCCTTTGTGTCTTACCAAAAATGTAGTCTTTTCTTTTCTACCAGTAAAACTGCCTCCACCTTAATACCCATACCCAGCCTTTACCAAACATAAGGTAGAAAATATAAATCTTTGGCAGGCAGTCAATACATTTTGCTATTATTTGTTAGTAGAAGTATATTCATGCTTTATTTAAACCATAGTCACATTCTGCTGGTTAATTAACAGGGACTAAAACTGATGCCCAGTGGGTACATGGAGTGAAATGTTATGGAACCTGAAGAGAAAAAAAAAATTATTTCAGATCACAATTCACTTTGTACCTCAAATGGAATTGTAGTAAAGCATCTTTTAGTCTGGAAAATTTCGTTTACCCAATTGTTTGTTTTAAACTTAAGATATTTTGCTCTGATTTCTATAAAAAATAAATTCAATACATAATTTACAACATATGGCCAAAATCCAATATTTGTTTTGTTCAAATAGGAGCAACATATCTGGGAGGGGGGATTATTTTAGTATTTCATAAAATATACTTAAGGCAAAGCTGAAATGTTTTTAATTGCAATGATAATACAAGAAAATCCCAAAGGAATAAACTGCTAAGTAGAATTTCACCCTTGAAATCTTTACTGGGGATATATATACACATATATATTTTTTTATTTATAACACCTAATGTGCAGAACTAAAAATCAAGCTAAGTGAAACTTACTTGCTCTTCTTTTTATATTCCATTTCTCTAACTACCAAACACCACATAGCCCACATTGATTATTTTGTGTTTGTTTTCAGTTCCAAAGAAAGAGATTCTCAGCTTTATTAACTGCATTTCAAAATTAAGTCTGTGTTTTAACATGTAAGTTTTATATAGTTCTTGATGCATTCTGAATGCACACAGTATTTTTTTTGTCTATGTAAACATAGACATGACACCTTACCATATCTATTACCAGGAAAATTGCAAACTTGGCCAAATGCTTGCAAATCTAGATATTTTCTGCAAATTTCTCAACACTGATATTTTGGTGTATTCTGTAAGACGTACACATGCAGTTCTTCCCCCTATACTATTCTGGGGCAGGATTATCATAACTAGTATGGAAATTTTTCTCCAATTCAGGTCCTTGTTTTATAAGTTCTTAAGAGTATAGCATGACAATTTCAGTGTTACCCAGTAGATCACATAAGAACCTTTACCATCTCTTGGGTTTCTATTTTTCCTAGCACATTACTGGATAAATTACATAATTCCCTATCCTTGATTATTTCTAAGTATTAATATTATAATTTTAAAAAATGAGAAAACTGAAGCTCTAAGAGTTTCAATTACTTGCCCAAGGTTAGACAGCTAGTAGAAAGAGTAGTGATTCAATATTTTATCCACCATTAGAAATATTTTTGTTTTTGACTTTCTCATCCATAATGGCATCCTTAATTTTCTGCTTAACAGAAGGTTAACAGCCATTTTATCCCAATTCCTGATAAAGACGTATTGTTTCAAATATTCCTCCATATTTGAAATCAGATGTTGGGACAAACATGCAGATGAATAATATACAACCACTCCCTTCCACAAATTCAGTCTAAACTAAAAAGAGCAAAATTGTGTGTGATTACATAGGAAAGAGGTTGCCTTCTTTTTCATTTAGCTCAACACTTAACTTTTCCACTGGAGGTGAAAACTGCAATGTTTAAGTAGGCAATTAACTTTTAGAAAATTTGGTTCTGGATCTTATGCCATCTTCACTGGCCCAGTCACACAAATGTAGCATACAAAGGTTACCAAAATGAGGATTTTCCAAAATTGAGTTTCCAGGTCAAGAGATTTCTGGGCCTGCTGAGTGGCTCAAGGGGTTAAGTGCCCATAGCACTATGAAGCTATGGGCAACAACTGCAGCACAAATTCAATCCCTGGCCAGGGAGCTAACCCACATGGTGCAGCAGACCTCTCCTGTCTCGCCCGCTGCTCCCCTCAGCAGCGTATTTCAGTAGATCCACCTGCTGTGCTCCCCTCTGTCTCTAGTGAATCCTCTCACCACCCCCTACACCTCTGGCATACACTGCAGTACTTGTATGCATAAATAAATAAATCTTTTTAAAACAGAGATTTCTATTTCATGTTGAAATAAATGTATTGTGTGCACTATTGAAATTTTCATCATGCACACAATGTCTCAGTATCGACAAGCACGTGGTAAGATAAGATTTTCAAAGAATAATGGTGAAAGGTAAGGATTCAAGGAAAAATGAAGACTGATAATAACCTTGAAAGAGAATATGCACTTATTCCAGTGGTCACAGAAAAAATGTCAAAACCACCTGACTTCAGGACAGCCTAGGGGCATTAATTATCAATAGTATAAAAATAACATGGGATCCAGATTCCTTATTTAAAAATGCATTATAAATTTTCCTCCAGAAAGATACGAAGTAAACACCTATGGAGACCATGAAAATATTTATTCTTATAACATATTTAATACTAGTCCATACTGTCAATACTGTCAATATGTATTAAAAACAGTTATTCATATATGTAAATGCTGTGATAACCTGAACTCAAAATTCAAATTATTTTAAAAGAAGTCAGTGCAGATGGTAAAGTTACTGCAAAAGAGCCTTCATCTATACATAAAAATGTCAAGATATAAACTAAAACAAAAGAAAAAAGTAACAAAAAATTATGTCTCAAACAGCACTCTATTTTCAGTATTCCAGAGAGTAAATTAGTGAAACCAAAGTTCAATATAAGGAAATGCCTTTTCACAGATTTAAGAAACACTTGATTAAATGGAAAGGAAAATGCTTATGTGAACAGGAAAGTGTCCAGCTACTGGACAGAACTGTTAAGTGGTGTAGGGGGAAAACCACAAACAGGTGTTTTATACTCTAGGAAGCAATCTCAGCAACATGAAAATATAATAGGTATTTACTTTTAACAATGAAAATTATGATTTTAAAGTGGCAGGAACCATTAAGTGTGTCTTGCACCTCGAAGCACTTAATACAAATGAAACTGAAAAGAAGGGAGTAAGGCAGGGAACAAAGCCTCTTCTAATCTTCCTGCTTTATTTGTTTTTTTCCTGAGAAGCATTTTAGAGATAGGTTTTAATGTGCTTTTTCATAGAAAAATATTGTACCCACCTAAACTAAAGACATTAGCAAGGGGGAAAAAAGGTAATTACCACATTCCCTTAAGAAGAAAAATTTCGGGCCTCCCTGGTGGCGCAGCAGTTGAGTGCTGCGCTGTGGAGCAGCACGTGATGAGTGATGCGAGTTCGAAGCCCAGCCAGGGAGAATCCCACATGGTGCGGCAGACCTCTCCTGCCTCGCCCGCTGCTCCCCTCAGCAGTGTATTTCTGATCTGCCTGTTCTGCTCCCCACTCTGTCTCTGGTGAACCCTCTCGCCACCCCACGCCTCTGGCCTGTACCCCAGCTTGTATGTATGAATAAATAAATTTTAAAAAAAAAAGAAAAATTTCATTCCAGTCCTAGTCAGTTTGACAACTGTCAGGAAACAAAGGGAAATGTTTGCCTTACATCCTTCATCTGCACACTACCAACCACCCAGAGCTCAGAGCTTCAGCTAAGATCATGCAAATAAAACTACTTTACAAAGTATATATGCCAGTATTGTCTGACAGTTATACCAAGCAAGCAAACAAGTCTCACTGTTTGACTCTTCCCATTTCTTTATCCCAGAAGAGTTAGCCTGGCACCCCACAGACAATATGTACAATGAAAACAAAGGCAGGAGTCAGCCTAGTCCAGGGATTCCTCTGCCACCTCTGGGACATGACTCACTCCACTTTGGAGCCATTAATCAGGCCCAAACCAGTAGGTTGTCAACCCCTGCTGTAGGCATGGATGTTTAAAATGGAAGGCCTGCTCGCTGTGAGACACCACCCTTAATGAGTCAAACATCTGGAAAACAACATTTCACAGTGAGGATCCAAACTTCCCTGATAAGCAGTAAGTCACAAGCTGCATACTGTGCATGAGAAGCACAACAGGAATAGCAAAGTGGTGTCCCTTAGAAGGTGCCACAGAGTTCAGTTCTGGGCCCCCCTGGTGGCACAGGGGTTAAAGTCTCAGTGCTATCAAGCTATCACCAGCCACTGAAGCACAAGTTTGATCCCCGGCCAGGGAGCTAACCCACATGGTGCAGCAGACCACTCCTGTCTCGCCAGCTGCTCCCCTCAGCAATATATTTCAGTAGATCCACCTGTTCTGCTCCTCACTCTGCCTCTGGTGAATCCTCTCACCCCCCCCCCCCACACACACACCTCTGGTCTACCCCAATTAATGTATGCATAAATTTAAAAAAATCTTAAAAAAAAAAAGACTTCAATTCCTTCCTTTGAGGCAAAGACTGATTTCTCAGAAAGGTGCCTTGAGCTAATAGATACTGCAGTTCACCAAGAATCCAGTGAATTTGTTTAGAATTATAAGAAATAAGACACATTTCAATTCTAGTTCTTTACATTCTCCTGCATGTTACTGCCAGCTTAAGTATTGTTTAAAATAATGAATTTGTTTTCAAGTCACAAAAGTAATTTATTGAAAGCCGTGATCAACAGGTTACTTATTATAATTCTAAAGACCTTATATTTATATTTCTTCATAGTACATTTCTTCTTGAATGGTTTATATGACAATGATATATCATTCTTATTTATCTAAAGTTGATACTTCCACCAGTTCCCAATTCTATCTCGTCTCCTAATTCACCACCCTAGGTACCACCAATATCAAAAAACAAGCACCAAAAGGTATGTGAAGGCAAGTGGCAGTTACTTATCTAGACATTCTCAATATACATCTATATTCACTAATTAATAATTATTCATTCCTTCACTAAACAAACCCAGGAAGAAATTCACTTGGTAGAACTAAGTAAACCAGGAACTTAAAATAGTTCCTACATTTCCATCTCTGCTATACTTACTACCTGCATTCTCTCTTAATGGGACTTAACATTTTCCTTGATAGGTCTCACGGTAGATCTAGAAGTGCAATCCTACTAGAAATCTGCCACCAGGTCCTTGGATTTATGTCCTGTCACAATCAGCCTCAGCAATCAGCTCTTCCACATTTCCACCAGGCCTGATGCCACAGTGCTATTTTACTCTTTTTCAAATGAGGGGTAATAGAAATATTTTATGCTCTTGTTTTCACTGAGTGAGTTTGTTTTCCTGTAGCTCTGATATGTCTGAGCAGACAGCCATGAGCAAAGATTAATATTACTCTGGTGTGTCTGAGGAGAAAAGTAATCTAGGTCTAGACCTTCCTTAGTACATGCTGTGTTTTTATAATCACATGGATTTGATTTCTGTTCTAATCCAGGTTCACTGCTAAAAGGTGGGTTTGGCAAATGTCTGGGCACTATGAGGGATTTAAATATGGACATACACCTTTACCTATCCCAACAGAAGGATGCTGCTCTAAAGCAACTGAAGCACCATGACATTAGTGACACTTACTGATTCATCCCCTAAATACTAAGTGCCAAACCGATGACAAGATATTTTAGATTCTGGTATATACAAAAACACATTAGACCATGTCATTTTCCATACATAGCTTGCATTTTACTGGGAGATGTAGATAATAAAGATACAAAGGAAAAAAGCAGGGAAGGGTACTATGTTGAACTTAAAAGTCAGTGAAGTCTTCTATGACAAGCTGATTAACAAGAGACTGAGTGAATTAAAAGATAAACCATCCAGGAATCTGAAGATTTTGGCCAACAGGAACAGCAAGTGCAAAGACTGATGTCATGTCCCTCCAGCACTGAGTAACATGGTGACCAGAGAACAGTAAGCACAGAAATTAGTTTGTCTAGAGCCAGATAACACAAAGCCTTTGGAGTACAGTAAGGAATTCAGATTCATGGAGTGTGACAGGATTTCATTGGAGGGTTTTACTCCGAGGAAAATAGCATATTTACATTTTTTTTTAGAGGATCATTATGCTTTATCTTTTTCTATTTTTTAAGTTAAGGTAATATCATTTTACAATACTGTATGATTCAGAAATATAATATCCAATCTCTTCAAATGTATGTTAACACACCACACCCACAAAGAAGGCACCCACATTTACATTTTGAATGTATCTTTCTGGCCAGGTGAGAAGTATAGCTAAAAGGAGGCAAGAGCAGACAAAGGGGTGGGGAGATTAGGTAAGAGTCCATGCTACAGATGATGGTGGCTTCAACTAAAGTGGTGACAAAAAAGGGGGGTGGGTGAGGAAGAGTAATCATATTCTGAATACATTTCAAAATAGTAGAATCAAAATAGTTTTGCTTATGAGGCATCAGGAATGAAGCTAAAAGTTTTGGACCAAGCACCCAGATAATACCTTGTACTTGAGGCAATACAATGGGGGAAACATTTCTGATAAAAAGAAAATCAAGAATTCAAGTTTGGAAATGCCAGATTTATGTCTGAAGCTCAAGGAAAGACTCAGTCAAAAGTAGAACCAGGGAGACGTCAGTGTAAGAATTATAAATAAAGCATCACCTAGGGAGTGAATGTATGTAAATAAGTCCAGGGACAGAGTCCTGGCACACATCTACGTTTAAGGTAAGAATGAGGAGGCTCATCCAGCAGAGAGAACTGAAAAAGAGCTACAAATGAACCAAGGAGAAAATCAGAAGAAAGATAAGCTCAAAGCCAATGACCAAAGTTTATTAGAGGTGCACCTTGAATAACACAACTCAGTAAAGTTTCTTGTCTGATCTTATCTCTAAAACCCTGGAGAATGGGCCTCCCTGGTGGCGCAGCAGTTGGGGGCTGCGCTGTGGAGCTGTCAGCAGCGGAGATGTGAGTTCGACGCCCGCGAGTTCGACACCCATCTGGGGAGATCCCCACATGGCATGGCAGACCTCTCCTGCCCCGCCTGCTGGTTCCAGTCAGCAGTGTGTTCCCTCTATCTGCCTGTTCTGCTCCCCACTGTCTCTGGTGAACCCTCTAGCTGCCCTGCGCCTCTGGCCTGTACCCCAGCTTGTATGCAAAAATAAATAAATCTTAAAAAAAAAACTGGAGAAAAACATAAGCTTGTAACAAATTTAAGTTTTCCCCATTCCTTTTAAACGTATGGAGCAGTCTAGGGAATATTTTACTATCCCATTATGGGTCAGTTTGCTTAGACTTGAGCCCACGCTGGCTTCTTGCCTTCTCCTCTAGTCTGCCACTAATGAATGACATGGGATGCAGTATAAGCTGAGGAGACCTCAGATTTTTTTCAGGGTAACATATCCTGAAAGCCTGTCTTGATTTTGAGCATCATACAACTAAATTAAATTGCAGGCAAGTTATTCTCACTCAGTGAAAAGGAATCTCAGACATAATAGATTCCTTTTGTTGCAGTTCTGTACAAAGGACATAGTTCTATTTGTTTACTTCCCTATTCTTTCACCTTTTTCAGTTTATTCTTAGCTAAAAATTGCATTAGAGCATCCTTCAGAAGAGGTGAATACTAAAGATTATAAATGAGTACAACCTAAAGATTCTAAAGAACAGCCTACTTATCACAGCAAGGTCAAAGAGTACCTTTCCTCTCAGAAGAGTCAAGGACACCCTCTTGCTAGCTCTGTAGCCTATGCGTTTTCTCAATTCTGAAATTAACTACAAGGACTGTCGGTATTACTGTTATGGATTACAGTAAAAACTATAAAGACAGACTAGACTGCACCCTCCCTCACCAACCTGAGGTAAAATTACTCATTAAAATCACATAGCTGGAAAATGATTCAAAGTGGACTTGGAGGGCCTCCCCGGTGGCGCAGCGGTTGAGCACTGCGCTGCGGAGCTGTCGGCAGCGGCGACGCGAGTTCGACACCCGGCTGGGGAGAATCCCACATGGTGCGGCAGACTTCTCCTGCCTCGCCCGCTGCTCCCCTCAGCAGTGTATTTCTAATCTGCCTGTTCTGCTCCCCGCTCTGTCTCTGATGAACCCTCTCGCCACCCCCACACCTCTGGCCTGTACCCCAACTTGTATGTATAAACAAAAAATAAATCTTTAAAAAAAAAAGTGGACTTGGAGCTACTTTCGGCTGCTTGGTCTCAAAGAGTTCTTTCTATTGCACCAGCCACCTTCATCATTTAAGCCTCAGTGTGAATGAATTCTATCTCCTCTTGAAAATAAATTTGGAAGGGAGAGAAAACGATGAAGCTTCTAGAGACAGAGATTTTATTAGGTACACAAAGAGGAAGCTAGAGGTATGCAAAGATACACCATACACAATTTTGCCCTGATTTGAGCTGCTGGCTCTTATTTTAGGGTTAGCTAAAAAGGATTATTTATTGAGTATTCATAATTATGAACTCTTATTTTGTCCTTACTCTTGCATTTCTATATATTTGACTATGGTTTCACTCAAATAAGCATGCCCAGGAGATTGCCTGATCAGGAAAAAAGAAAAATCTGCAATACACCCTTTGTTTATGGAAATCTCTATCTCAGAGGTACCAACCAACCTTTATTTCTGGATATATTTTATTATTATGGTGGTTGTGTTACTAGTAAACAGACCCAGTGGCAATTTCATGGCTTGCATACCTAATAAATGTAATAAATAATTAAAGCTAACATTAAGCATGTTAAGAAGTCTACTAGATTGTTCCTAAAACAATTACAACAATAATGTAAAAAGGGGTACAATAGGAAGATAGGTACATCAATCACACTGTGACTTGATCAACTTTCTGAAACACTTGCATTTGCTTTACTATTAATACTAGTGGGAAAACCTTCCTCTTGGGACTGTCTTCCTGGTTCATTTTGTGTCATGCCAGAACTGACCAAAAAAAGGCCTTAAATGTACAAGGCTCTATAATGGGAGCAAACCTCAACACACCTAATACACAGTTTTGGGCTACTGAATATTGTATTTTTTGCCAATAGCAAGCAACAGGTACCTTTTGCTTTTATTAATGCAGTTCAGCTGGTATGAGCAGACAGAATTGAAAGAAAAGGAGAATGTGCTTTATCATCTGTAGCTGAATTTCAATTTTCTTTTTCAAATACAATTGAACGCATTTTCTTTGCTACCCAAAGACAGAAGATCTTGATTACTGTTGCAAGAATAATCTCAGTCTTTGTGTGAGATAGGGAAAATAGTCTCTCTGTCAGCTTGTGAACTTACAAAACAAGATATATTCTTGGAGGTAGGGAAATTAAATTAAAGTGAAATGGTAGACCCATTAAAATGACAAATGAAGGTTTATTTCCTAGGCCAAGGTTGGCTTAACAATTGTCCTCTGTCCTTAGCCTCACCCCAGGGGCACAGACAACAAAACCAGAAACAAATAGGGTCAACACAGGGACAACCGTCTGGAAACACAGGTCACACAGGCTGTGGGCCCTGTCATGACTGGTAGCCCTTTTGTAAAATAAAGGTACCAACCTCTTTCTCCCGTTTTTCCCTAACACCACTTTTGTTTCAGGTCTTTAGAAAGAAAAGGAGTTGACATCTCTCCAGTTTTCTTCTCATTTTCAGCCATGTAGAAAAGGTTAATCCAACACCAGTTCAATTGGGTTGTTTCCTTACATAACTGTACAAATGACCTTTATAAGTACTAGAAGAATTGTAGTTCTTTGTGTCACCTTTACTTTAATCCCACTCAACTGACAACACATGGACTTCTGCTAAAAGACAGAGTAGGAATCTGTCCTCAATAGTATCAGAAGACCCAAATTTAGGAACCAGCTCATTATTGTCCCCACTTAAGTATTCTGTTTCCTCAAGCGCCCCTCAGGATAAACCTTAGCAGTGCCAACTCAGCACTGCTCTCCCATGACCATCCCTCCTCCTCCTTTTCCACTGTTCAAATTAAACAGCAAGTTAATTCACACTTAATCTAACAAATCACTGGGCAGTAATGGGTGACAGTGGTTTAAAATGCAAATTTATATGAATATCAGAGTTCAGTCCTCCTCACTATACACCCCATCCTACTTTGGGTAATACTTTAAGCTAGAAGATTAATGAGAATTTCTCATATCACACCAAGATCTGATATAGCTAACTACATCAACTTGAAATCACTATGTTTTAGCTTCCATAATTATATATTGAGTTTTTTAATATTTACCTATCTGTTTCTACTACCCTTCAACAAGCTAAAATCTACTCTTTGGCCTTCTGACTCAAAAAGATTACTCTTACACTGTTATCACCTTTAGGATGGGGAATACTGAACTTTTACCTCTTGCCTAGAATTCCAGTAACATATGTTCAGTGTCTATAGGGATTTTCTCCTGGATATAGTCAGTGGTCACCCAAATATGCATGAAGATTACTTTGTCACTTTCCCTCCCAAATTTATACTCTATCTTACAAATCTTGAAGCTACCTCTGAATTACCTCTTTCCTTCCATTCACAGATTAAGTCTAAAGACCTATTGTTTCTTCTTTTGAATTCTTTGTCCCAAAGACCAAAATTAAATTAGGTATTCTCATTATTTATTGCTTAATATTATTACAGTATATCTCTAATTCATCTTCTTGATCCAGTCTCTCTCCATTCAATTTTCAATGGCCAATATTCATAAAAATATTATTTTCATTCTTCCCCTTTCCTTCTTAAAATGTGCTTTGCTCCTGCAATGCCTGTGGTGCCAATCTTAAATTCTCTGATATAAACTGATAAGACTCTCCTTGACAACTTATCTTATTCCATAATCATAGAAATAATCATTGAATCACAGTGTACTGTAAAATTACCACACTGTAAAATCATGAAAGAAGCGTTGTTCATCATTTGTTTAGCCCTGTATTTCACTATATTTGGAGAAAAAATTAACTTGTGTTCAAGAAGTGGCCTCAGCTCATATTAGTTTCTATACCAGATATTTGGTTTACTTTCTTCTTATAAAAATAAGGGGCAAGCCATGTACCATCTCCACTCCAACTTGTACTACTCTTCTTTTTCAACTACTATAGTTTAAAATATCTTATGTCATACTTCTAATGATTTCATCCAAAGTAACTTTGTCTTTTTAGCCTAATATTATAGTATCTTGCCTATTTGAAAAAGTCATAGTACTAGACAGAATATAAAAATAATTCGAATACTTACAACTAGAATCTAAAAGATGAATTAAGAAGGGCAAGACTTTTTCCTATTGGGTTTAACTACCAGTAAAGAATAAAGCCTTAATGTATTTTTTTTTTCTTAAGGAGATTTGTTGTTGTTGTTTTGCATAGGAAAACTACAACGTAGGCCCAGAAGTGTGGGAATTGATATTATTCACCCAAGATAGAGTACGGAGCAGAACAGCTGGATTTACTAAAATATACTGCTAATGGGAGCAGGTGAGAAAGAAGGTCTGCTGTGCCATATAGCTCCCTGGCTGGAGATCGAACTCATGCCATAGCATTCATAGTGCTGAGACTTAATACGTAGGTCACCAGGAAGGCCCTAAAATCTTATCAGTAAGCATAAGATCAATTTTTGTACAGCTCTGGTAGGAATGAAAACCTAAGCATACTTCAAGGAGGCAGGATCAAGTCAAGTGTATTGTGCAGGTATGCATACATATTTGGGGGTACTCACCAATGAGGTAGAGATAGTAAAGTTATGCTAAATCGAGCTCATAGCTTACTATGTTATGACATCCCATGAGTTAAGTGCAGATGACTTTCTATAGATTTCAAGGGTCATGATAGACACTATCCAACCTGAATTTCAGCCACAATTTAATTTCATTAATAAAATGAATGGAAAGTGACGTCATCAACATGGCGGTGAAGGGACGCTAATATCAACTCTCCCAAAAGAAAAGCCGCCGATAAAGTGACATCAGCCAAACCCAGAGAAGATCCAGAAACGCTACATAAATCTAACACCCTCACGGGTGAGTAGAACTTGGAAAGAAGCTAAAAAGACTGACTAAGAAGTAGAAAGAACCACCAGATCCCCTCATCCCTACCCTCAACACAAAACCGGACCAGGAGACCAAGACGAGAGGCACCTGAGGAAACCCAGGAAAAAAA
>PVIJ01012879.1:0-29522 GCA_004024925.1 Scalopus aquaticus
TTTGGGGATTGTCAGTCAATAGTCTTTAAATTCCATCCTGGAGATTTTTTTGCAACAGGTATGGGAGGGGTTCTGGGGATTGTGAGTCAATAGTCCTTAAATTCTATCTTTCCCCTCCTATTCATTTGCATTCTAAAGCCCAGAAAGAGGTTGTCGCTGCAGGAGGTTTTCCAGCCCAACCGGTTTTTCTGGCTAGACATGGGGGAGGAGGTTCTTGCTTGTACTTTCTCCTCTTTGAGATGTTACCTAGCCCCAGGTGGGGGATGGGACACAGTGACCCTCCCGCTTTCCTGCTCCTCAGGGCTGCCACGCAGGGAAGAGAGGGGGGTCGTGGGGTGGGGGAGTGGGGGTCGCCCTCCCAGTCGGCTGGCCGGAGCCCTCCGACCTCACCGCAGTTTCTAACCTTGTATTCAGTGGCTCTCAGGGGGAGCTGGTCCACCCATCTCTCCTCTCTGCTCCTCCTTTGTGTGGGATTAGATGTCCCCTCTCTTCTCTTTACTCCGACTCTTCAGTTTATTTATAAGTCCAAAGCACCCCCAGGGTCGAGTGTATTGCATAGGGTATCCGGTTCTCGTTGAGACAGCTCTCAAAGTTAGGGATATTTTTCCCCAAGAATTGATTTTTTGCAGGAGAGCCTGATCCTAGCGTCTGTTCACCACCATGTTTTGGGGGCGTGTCCATATTTTCACTTTCTTCATGCTATCATTTGCAGCACAAAAGTTTTTAATTTTGATGAAGTATATCTACTTTTTTTTGCCACTTGTGCTTTTGGGATGAAAGCTAGTAAGATTTTGCTTATTGAAGTTTTACTCTTATATTTTCTTCTAAGAGCTTTAATAACTTAGCTCATTTAGGCCTATGATCTTTTTCAATATTTGTGCTTGGTGTGAGGTAGGGATCAAAGTTCATTCTTCTGCATGTAGACTGCCATTTGTTCCAGCACCATTTGTTGAAAGTGATGCTTCAGTCTTTTGTGGTCACCTCTGTAAATGGCATCCCCAACATCCAATTGTTCATTCTTGAATCTTTTCCATTATAAAATCTTACAGTATCTACCTTTTAAAATAGATACGTAATCTGACTCCTCCCTACCACCTCCACTGCTGTCAACCTGGTTTCTGTAACCATCAGCTCTGTATGGATTGGTGCAGTGGCTTCCTAACTGGTCTGCTTGCCTCTGCCCTTGAGGCCCCTACAGTCTGTGCTTCACACACATCAGCTAGAAAGAGATGTCCTTACACCTTTTTAAAAATTTTTTAATTTTTTTTTCCTTACAACTTTAAAGCAGATCATGCCATTGCTGTGCCCAATCCCTCCAGGGTTTCCCCCTCACTCACAGTGACCCAAAGCCCTTCTATGCTATGTAGACCCTATGGAATATGTCTTCTCTCCACTACTAATTTTCCTTTATAGTCTCATCTCCTATTTTTGCCTCATGTACACTGCTTCAGTCACACTGTGTTCCTTCTTGCTGTTCCTCACATATATGAAGCACTAACACCTCAGGACCTTTGTACTTGCTGTCTCCTCTGCCTTGGAACTCCAAGTCCCCCAGATTTCCTCATAGCACCCTTTCTCACTTTTGATCTTTACTCCAAGGTCACCTTTTCCATGTGGGAACAGCTGGTCTATACATCTCATCTATAATCACCGCACCAACTCTTCCTTCACCCTCCCTGGCTTTGTTTATTCTCTTAAACACTTTGAAATATCCCACATAATGTGTACTTATCTAGTTTTTTGCCTTACCAATTCAAACAACTTCCATGAGGGCAGAAGTTGTGTTTACATCACTGTTGTATTCCTAGAATCTGAACCAGTGCCTGGAACACAGTAAGTGCTCAATGAACAGATGTCAGACAAAAAAAAAATAGGCTAGTACTTGTCTTCCTGCTTTTTCCCATAACATTATCTTTACCATAGTCTCAACGACCAGTCCATCAACATATCACCTAAACCGTTATTGGAAGATGTACTTGGGGATGCAGCTGTCTCTCCCTCTGTTCTGCAGCTCTAGAGTTGCAGATCTTCAACTGCTATTTGCAGGGTCTGGGCTAAGAGTATAAATGGGGAACCCGTATTGTATGTTTACATATTTCATTGTAAACCAACATATATTCTGTCCTCCTGCCTTGGTAAATAAACTTTTATAATTACAAAATTTAAAAAATACAAAAAGAGCTAAGGTTTTTATGTGACTGGAAGTGACACAATATCAGAAACCACTCAATTAAATTATTGGGTACTTTCTAGATATTATGTTGGTGGGTTGGCTGGTAATGTTTGGATGCTCATAGAAACTTCTCTGGGTGAGATTTTCTCACTTCTGAAGGGACTGTGCTGTGAATGAGCCCTGAGCTCAGACTTCCATAAGTTAAAGACTGGTCAGCGTTTCCATTTTTTTTAAAAGATGCAAGTATTGCTTTCCTGATATTGGTTGGCTTTGTGGCCCAGAAGCATTGTCACAGAGACATATTCTCAAACATTCTGGAAAAGAACTAGGTGAATGCTGTGGTGTTTGGCTAAAAAAAAAAGTCAACAACAAACCATCCAACTTCACTTGATCAATTTTATTTGAGCTATTAGCAGAGAATATTTTGCACTAGAGACTTCTTACATCAAGTAATAACTGCACATTAAGCAAACAGATCATCAATTATTAAAACACAGCTGCTATTAATGTAATCCTTTACATTTCAGTAATGCCAGCTTTTGGAGGGAAATGTAAAGCTAGTTAAAAGCATCTGATGTGCAATTAAAAAGTACAACCATTTTCCCTTTACTAAAAAATTTTTTTTTGAGGATCTATCTCTAAATTTTCCATTTAGGAGCGGGTGTTGTGAGCAGGAGAGAGGGAGGTGTAAAATCCAGTCTGATAGAAAAATGTCTGATCAAGTGCCAGAAAAAGCAGCATTTTGAGAACTTACAGCTCTTGCAAAACCCAATTTACCTTTTATGTAGGTTCCAGATGATTTTCTTTATTGGCTGAACTCAGGGCAGCTTCTTCTTGTGGACACATTTTCTTTAACTTATTTCCTGGAAAATAGATTATACACTCATATTCCCATGCTTAAAAAAAGTACAGTGAAAACTTCTTCCTGTCTCTGCCTACCTATAATGTCCTCCCTCACACAAGTAACCGCTGTCATTATTTTTCTATTTTTATTTATTTTGAAAATTTATGTGTTTGTCCAGAGTTCCTCTGATTTTACCAGCAAATTCTCATTTCAGTTCTTATTTCACACAGTTCTGCACCTTGACTTTTGTTTTTGTTTTTTATTTTCTAGTATGCCCTGGAGAGCAGCCCCCATCAGCACAGGGCAAACATCCTCGTTCTTTATTTTTATTCGCTGAGTCCCCTCTTAGAGGATGCATGTTCTTGGTCTAACCAATCTGCTCTAGAGGGACAGTGAGTTCTTTCTATTTTTTAGGGCTGACATGCCGCCATGGACCAGCTTGTTCATGCATGAGTTTTCATATATGTAGGATCCATTTCCACAAGTGGAATTGCAGGGTTAATGGCGCACACATTTGTGATTCTGCTAGATATTGTCAAACTGTCCTCAATGGGGGCTGCCACCATTTGTGCTCCCACTAGCTGGGAATGGGACACCCATCTCCCCGAGGCTGGTTCGTGTTTTGAAGGACTCCTGGAGGGAAGACTGTCAGCATCAACTCTGGAGGAGAGAACTGCACTGTCTCGCTCCGATGTCCCCATTACTCTGTGACTTTTTACTCCTGGCCTCTTGTAGCCAACATGTTAAGTACCTGTGCCTTAGTTTTCTCATCTGCCAAATGGGGCTGGAAGAGTCCATCCAGCTATGGTAGTTGAGAGAGTCCTGTGAGCTAATGTATACAAATCACAGATCACTTCGTAGGTGCTGGAAAATGCCATGAAGTGGGTGAAGTACTACTGTCACTTAACCACTGTCCCACCTCTGCCTCTCTTGGACCACAGAGTGAGTTCATGAATGTATTCCTGAGAATACAAAGGCGGTGAACATTTATTTTCTGGGAGGAGGAGGAATCTTGGCTGTAGAGAAACACGAGCCTCCTGTGGTGGGTGTAACTGGAGAAGAGCGGGGATAATGGGAGAGGAGGAGGGGGTGATGAGGATGGTGGCAGGCACAGGAACAGAGCTTCTGCAGGAGGGAGGCGGGAGGGGGCCTGTGCTCACAGGGCTCACTGTGCGCTCTACACTGAGACTCCATCGCCAGGAGGAAGTCCTGGACTATGTGCAACAGGTGCCAAGTGCCCAGGGCACTGTCTGGCCTGACGTCATCACCAGGATGGCTCCAGAGCACTGAGCGTGGGGGAGAGGCCACTTGCCTGGGCCAAGTGGAGCTGGTAGCAGAACTTGCTAGTTGGAGACTTTGTCTGGAATCAGACAGCCCTGGATTCAAATCCTAGCTCATTGCTGGCGAGCGGGGTGGCCCTGGATACACTCACATTCTGATCCTCCCTCCCTCCCTTCCTCATCTGTCATTGGAGGGTACACCCCACAGGGGAGGCAGCCCCAGGCTGCTTGTTCATTCCCAGGGTGGGGTGGGGAGGAAATGGGGAGAGGCGAGGGGGGAGGCTATGAGCACAGCCTGAGAATCATTCTAGGGTGCACCAATCCCGTGCCTGGCACATAATGAGCACTTGATAATATCAGCAACTTTGCAGGGCATCAAAACAATAGGATGGTAGCAGCTCTGCTTCTCTAGGACACAAGAGGGACCCCGAGGGGGCGCAGATTAACAGATTCAAGTCATGAAATGAGAAAAGGGCCATTTGGATGGATGTACATTAATCAGAGGAAAGAGTGCCTCTTAGCATGTGTGTTATTTGCAACAAAGCAAAAACGAATTTGTAAACCTCTTATTGTGGATGCAGGGGAGGGAGATTCTGAAAAATTTCCTACAGTCTTGAGGCAGTAAATGGAAAATGAGTTGTATAGTACTGATTGCTGCTAATTTAAGACATATAAAAATCACTGGTAATCTCTTTAGTGTTCTCTGCTTTTTATGTTATTTACTGAAGGTAAAATAGTCCTACTTCGACATACATTATCTTTATCCTGTTATCTCATTTCCATGCTAAGGACTTCCACTTGGTCAACACTTTGGAAACATAAACACACGCTTTTACTTATATTTTTCAACCCGCCTCCCTCTGTAAGAGCTTAATTCTTGTGTCTCAGGACCCTCACCTGCATTCCCCCGCCAGAACATCCCCAAGTGCTTAGCAGACTCCTCTCCAACCAACCATCACCTTTTTGGTGGAATCTGTATTTCCCAGTATCACCAGCCATCATGCCCTTTCTTTGACAGTGTGGAACTCTCTTTTCTGTTCCTTGGCATTTTTCATGTTGGACTCTAGTTCTCCCTCTCCCCCTGCACCCCATGCCAGGACCCTTAGGTTAAGGATTGCCTTCCTCTCTCCCATCCAAGTTTGTCAAACATGAATTAAGAGTGAGGCCCTAGGACAGGGCCTGTGGATACAGAAATGAATTAGACACAGTCCCTGGTTTGGAGGGAAGAACCCACACAGCAATTAGAGCAATTAAAGAGTTCAACCCCTAACACAGTCTCTCGTGGGAGCCTTTAAATGGCCTGTGGGGCATCCGCCATTATTCCCATTTTTCTGTTGAAAAACCTGAACCAGCCAGGAAATACAGCTTGCAGAAGGACACAGGGCTAATGAGAGTCCAGAGAATGCTGTCAGGGTGAGAGTCAGGACACCCCTAAAAAAGGCAGTGTCCAGCAGCATCCTGGCTATGAGAAGGATTGGGTGAGGTGAGGGGGTGGGGGATGGGAAGCAGGAGAGTGCTGGAATGTCAAAAGTCTTAGTCATCTCTGCACCCCCATTATTGGCACAAAGTGCAGCACATAGAAGGCGCTTACTAAATATAGGAATGCTCTGTGGTTGTTTTTTTTTTTTTTGTATTAAATGTTAATGGCCCTCTTAGTTATAAAGCCCTAACCAAATGGACTAATTGTTCTTTTCCTTAGCACAAGGTGAGTATAGACTTTATAACTGCAAGTTTGAGGTTCTAGTGCTGTAAACAAAGGGAAGAAAAGCGAAACCACTACACTTCATGTTTACACAATAGTGCTATTCACAGGTTTGTGATGCCTGAAGTCGGCGTTGGCAGCTTATCCAAAACCAGAAGGAGCCCAGCCTCGCCCACTCGCTGAAGTTATGGCGGATGCACTGGGCTCAGGGGCAGGATGGATTAACCCACAGTCACCTGGAGAGAGGCTGGTGCTCATGTCCCCTGGTCTCTGTTCTTGCTCCTCTCCGTGACCCACAGCCCAGGGAGGAAATCCAGCCATTTAAAGCTCCTTTAATTCCTTCTATGACAATTAGCAGACATTTTCTGTACAGAGATCAATAGTAACTATTTTAGGCTTTGTGAGCCTGTCTTTCTCGGAATTGTTCACCTCTGCCATTGCTGTATGAAAGCAGATGTGGACAGTATACATATGAGTAGATGTGATGGTGTTTCAATAAAGCTTTATTGATAAAAAAAAAAAGCTGGATTTGACCTGGGGGCCATGATTTTCAGATTCTTCTCTGTGGCATCTCTAACTGGAGTATTAGAGGGGGACACAGGCAATAGAGGGGAGCATAGGGCTTCTGTACATGAAACAAGCTGTTAGTCGAATGCTTAATGTGAAGAAACGGGCAAAGAAAAGAGCTGTGATGTTTGATGTATTAAGAAGCATAATTAGGCAAAAATTAGTTTTACTTTTCCACCACCGCTTCCCCTGTTTCTTTTAATTTCTATACTTTTGAAAGCAGGAAAATAGAGATGGGAATTTTTTATATGAACCAATGAGTGAAGGGAGAGATTCTGTAAAAGGGTGTTGGTTACCATGGTGTTCTTGGTCCAACTTGCCAGAAACTCCCAATAAAAGAGCAAGCTTTCATCTGTCCATGTGATTCAATTAATTTTAATCTACACCATGAGAAAGATCCACTCCTAGAGATTATAGTCTGCTTTATGAGGACATCAAAAAAACAAGCCAAAAGAAGGTGTTTGGAGATGCTTTGCATCAGTCTGATAATTAGTCCTCAGTTGGTTAGGGCAAAACCTGGGGACTGTAGACAGGTTAGCAGAGTGAGGTCTGATCTCTATTAGATGCACATACAGTTGAGTAAATGCCTAGAAGTGTTCTTTCTGAGAGCTACCTAGCTATCTGCATGCTTTGAAGTTGTTTGTGACAGAGAAGTGCGTGTACTAACTCCATTGCTGCACAGCGCTAGATGTAACAGCTTAAAACAGCACGCACTGTAATCTCAGTTTCCAAGTCAAGAATTCAGGCACAGCTCAGCTCACTCCTCTGCTCAGGGGCTCCCACAAGCTGTACCCAAGGAGTTAGCCAGGCTGGGACCTCATCGGCAGGCTTATCTGAGGAGGGATCCACTTCCAAGCTCCTGTGCTATTGACAGAGTCCAGTTCCTGGGATTTATTGGGTTGACAGCTTCAGTCCTTAGCTTTGTTGGCCAGAGGCCACCTCTCTTCCTTGTCACCTGGGAATCTCCAGTGTGGCAGCTTGCTTCATAAACATACAAGCCAAGAAGGCCACTGAGTCTCATGGCAAGAAGGGAGTGCCCAAGTTATGTAACCTAATCATGGGGGATTAGGTGCCACCCAAGCCACACACCAAAAGGGAGGGGATCATACAAGAACCTGAAAACCAGGAGTTGAAGATGACTGGGGATGCTTTAACGCCCCCCTGGCTGCAGGGAAGACGTGGCAGGGATGTCAGTCTATAAGTAGGGCAAGTTCTTCCGTTGGGATGGCCTCTGGGCATATTTTCTGTGGAGGAGGGGTGGCAGATGTGAGCACACTATGTACTTTTTCCATCTCAACTCAAAACTCTGTATTCTGGGAAAACTGAACTGTGGGGGACCACTCAGTCTCACTGAACATCAGTGTTGGAGAAGATTCTCTCAGTGGCAAGCAACAGAAAATCCAACTTGGGTGACATACTGAACTGAAACATCCAAGAGTCAATCTTGGTTTAGGACTTAAAGCGATATGCTTTACTTCGTTTTTTGGATTAGGTATATTCTGAGGTCTTATACTGAAGTATAAGTGCATATAGAAAAATCTATTCTTTAAAGTGTATAAATCAATGAATTTGGGCAAACCTGTCTAGCCATGTAACTATCACCTCAATCAGGATATAGAGAATTTCCATCACTGTTCCCAATTCCCTCTTGTCTCTCTGTAATACTCCCCCCGGCGCCTTCCTCAGCTCCTGACAACCACTAATTTCTTTTCAGTATATATAGTTTCACTTTTTGCAGGATATCTTTTATTTTTATTTTTTTAAAAGATTATTTATACAAGCTGGAGTACAGGCCAGAGGCGTGGGACAGCGAGAGGGTTCACCAGAGACAGAGTGGGGAGCAGAACAGGCAGATTGACGGAAATACACTGGTGAGGGGAGCAGCGGGCGAGGCAGGAGAGGTCTGCTGCGCCATATGGGCATCTCCCTGGCCTGGCATCGAACTCACGTTGCCGCTGCCGACAGCTCCACAGCACAGCGCTTAGCCTCTGCGCCACCAGGGAGGCCCTATCTTTATTTTTATTTTATTTTTTTCTCAAAGATTCATTTATTTATGCGTGCAAGAACTGGGTTGTAGGCCAGAGGTGTGTGGGGGTGAGAGGACTCACCAGAGACAGAGTGGGGAGCAGAACAGGCGGATTGACTGAAATACACTGCTGAGGGGCGCAGCAGGCGAGGCAGGAGAGGTCTGCTGCGCTATGTGGTAATCTCCCTGGCCAGGGATTGAACTTGTGCTGCAGTGGCTGGCAATAGCTTGATAGCGCTAAGACTTAACCACTTGCACCACCGGGGAGGTCCCCAATATTTCACCTTTTGAGTCTGGAGTCTTTCACTCAGAATAATGCCTTTGACATTCACCATTGCAGGTTTCAATAGATCATTCCCTTTTATCACTAAGGAGTGGTCCATTGCACCAATGCAATTTGTTCACCCATTAACCAACTTGAGGAAATTTGGGTGGTTACCATTTTTGGGGCAGCTAAGAATAAAACTACTATAAACATGTGAGTATGGGCTTTTTGGTGTGTGAATATAGGTTTTCATTTCTCTAATAATTAGTAGTGAAATGTATGTTATCTTCATAACTCCCTATCCTCATCGATACTTGATGTCATCATTTTGAATTTTAGCCATTCTAATCAGTGTGCAGTGGCATCTCAAGGGAATTTTAATGGGCATTTCCTAATAACTAGTGACCATCATTTTCTCATGCACTTATTTGCCATGTGTATCTCTTTGGTGAAGTGTCTGTAAATACACTTTGCCCTTTAAAAAATGTAGAGCTACCCATATCTTTTTTTGATAAACACCATTCTTGGATAGAATTATCACAGGTCAAGTTTGAATGGATAGAAACAAACTACACTGGTCCTATTTATAAAAATCTAAAATGGGGGAAAGAATGCAGAGTTCCAAAAGCAGTAGTTTAATTGCACCATATAAAATTGCATTGCCTTATTATTATTGAATTCTCAGGTTTCTTCATAGACCAGGGATGCAAATCCTTTATCAAATATATTTTGCAAATACTTTATCCCACTTTCATTATCTTAACAGAATCTTTTGAAGTTTTACAATGTAAATGAAGTCCAATTTATCAATTCTTTCTCTTTTGGATCAGAAACCAAGTTGGGGTCCTCCCTGGTGGCGCAGTGGTTAAGCGCTGCGCTGTGAAGCTGTCAGCAGCAGCGACGCGAGTTCTATGCCCGGCCGGGCAGATACTCACATGCACAGCAGACCTCTCCTGCCTTGCCTGCTGCTCCGCTCAGCAGTGTATTTCCGTCAATCTGCCTGTGCTGCTCCCCACTCTGTCTCTGGTGAACCCTCTCGCCACCCCATGCCTCTGGTCTGTGCTGCAGCTTGTATGCATAAAATAAATAAATCTTAAAAAAAAAAGAAACCAAGTTAGTGTCAAGTCTAAGAAATCTTTGCTTAACTTGTGATCACAAAAATGTCCTATGTATTCTTCTAGAAGTTTTATAGCTTTTGATCTTACAGTTAAGTCTCTGATCCATTTTGTGTTCGTTTTTGTAGAAGGTAGTTTTTGGGGTTTATTTTTTTTCATTTTGGCAAATGGATACCCATTTATTTGGGACCATTTTTTTTGTGTGGTATGAAGCAGGGGTCAAATTGTTTTTTTCTGTTTGTGTCCAATGGACCCAGCACCATTTACTAAAAAAGCTTATCTCCTCACTCTTCCACAATTTCATTATAATTCAAGTATTTGTGATACATCGGTCTGTTTCTGGACTCAGCTCTTTTCCATTTGTTTGTCTCTTTTAGTGTCAACATTACGCTCTTAATTTCTGTCATGGTAAAAAGTCTTAAAACCCAGGAGAATATGTCCTTCTACTTGGTTGTTCTTCTTTATGGTTATCTTGACGTATAAATTTTGAAATCAGCTTCTCAGTTTCCATAAAAACACCAACTATGAATTCAACTGGAATTGAGCCTGTGTTAAACCTCTAGAACAATTTGCAGAGTCAATATTACTACAGTGTGAGGCCCTCCCTGGTGGTACAAGGGGTTAAGTCTCAGCACTATGAAGCTACCCAGAGCCACTGTAGCATGAGTTTGATCCCGACCAGGGAGCTGACCCACATGGTGCAGCAGACCTTTCCTGTCTCTCCCACTGCTCCCCTCAGCAGTGTATTTCAGTAGATCCGCCTGTCCTGCTCCCCACTCTGTCTCTGGTGAATCATCTCATCGCCCACACCTCTGGTCTTCATCCCAGCTCTTGTTTGCATAAATGAATAAACCTTTAAAAAAAACATTACTACAGCGTGGAGTTCTTCAGTCCACTATGAGGATTTACCCCTCCATTATTTAGGGCTTTCAAAATTTTTGTCAAAGATATTTTAGAGTTTTCCATGTACCAATCTTATACATATTTTGTATTTAATTTTTAATATCATTAAAGTAGATTTTTTTGGTTATCTAAATGTTTGCTGGCATATAAAAATCCATTTCATGATTTTATATTTATCTTGATGGACTGGGTTTTGAAAGCTGGCTTTTTCCTTGAGATGGAGGGTGAGTACCTCTCTCAGACGCAGTGTCCAGAGGACACAAGGTGATCATATTGCACAATTCCAGGGAGCAGTACTGACTTTGTCATGGATGAAGGCAACATTTACATAGCACAGCCCTGATTAGTGCCTTTTCATTATGCAACCTTGATTACCCTCAGAAGCGCATGAAAGGTACAGATATTGGTAGAACCAACCTTCTATGGCTCGGAAAATACCTCTTAGCTATCTAGTCTGTCCCTCACTAAAAATAAGAATTTCCCCTCCTCCACTCTTTTGAAGGCTGTTGGAGAAACAGCCTTGCCAGCCGAGTGAGTTCCTCTTCCTTTTCTCCCTATTCTAACTCCACACATGAAGCTTTATATCCGGTTATGCTGCCTTTACCTCTGGAGCCAAAGCCAACAAAATTGATTCTTGACTTATCCAGGAAGAGTGGGAAGCTGATATTGTGAGGGCTGGGTAAGTGGGAAGTGACGTGGCTGGGGCGACTGCCCACTGCCTGCAGTTGGTCCCTGCACAGAGGCCCCTGGCTGCTGGGGATGAGTTAGGAAGAAGGGGGCTGAAATCTACTACTTCTCTGGTCTTCAGACTCTGTGTCCTGCCTGGCCTGGAGCTGCACCCATCCACAGGGGGCGTGTTCCCCTAGCTCACCTGCCCAGACGGCTCCTTTACCTACTTTTCATCAAGCTCCCTATTGGCCAGTGGATGCCCTGCTCTAGGCTTTGAAGGCTGGTGCCTCTCTAAGTCGTGGTCATCGGTGGCTGCATTTATCAGTTTCTCTTGTCACAGATTAGTGGTGTTGCCAGGATGCTGACGAAATGTTTCTGGATAACTGCATGCCCTCTTCTACCCTCTCTGCTTTGCCTTTTATTGATTCATCTCTCCCCCCTTTCTAAGTCTGAGCCAGGAACCCTCCTGTTATTAAAAACAGTCCCAGTTGCCCATACCTTTCATTTCCTTTGAATTACATTAATTGCCTGACAGCTAAAAAGTGAGCTGGTATTTTCAGATTTCAGCTGCTGGTCGGCCAGAAATATTTACCAGCTCCTGCAGATTTATAAAGATGCCACAGAGATGCCTGGAGACTAACAATCAGAAAATACAGCAGCAAAACAACACTATTTTTCAAGGTTAAATGCTCAGAATGCTAAAAAGAAATTGTCCATAAAGCAAAATAAGGATTCGGAAGCAGGCCGCCTGTGCCCTGGACAAAAGAAAGGAGCCGGAGGTTTAAAATAAGATTTCACAGCTTCACAATAATTATGAATTTAATAAGGGGAGCTTTATTTTTAATTTAGTTCCAGTCTGGCAGCTTGTCTCCCCCTCTGCGCTGCGTGGGAATGCGCCTTAATGTGGTCCTAGGGCTGAGGTCACAGTGAGAGCGAGGGAAGGCCTCCAGCCAGAAGACTTTCTGATGAAGAAGTATTTAGACAGATAATGTCTCTGCAGGCAGATGGAACTAACTCCCGCTGGCTGGATTCCCTCCTGGCAGTCACACTGTCTCTTGCTAGTACAAAGACAGTTAGGTTTGGAAAATTCCAAGACAGGAAGGTTTTTTTCTCTGATAGTCCCCCAGGCTGTCTCCTGCTCTCCACGAGCAGAATCCTAAACCTTAACTGAGGCCACCAAGAATGATCAGGGACCCCCAGGCCAACACCTGCTCCAAGACTGACTTGCTCCCCACATGGTGATTTAAATGTGGTGGGTAAAAGGCCACAGATTTTCCAACAATGTTTTCCCATGGGCTACCTTTCAGTGTGAGCTGTCTTCAGGGCCATGCCCACTAACCCACTTGTTGTTCATTCATTCATTCATTCACTCATTCACTTAATCATTCAACGTGTATTTGTGGAGGGTCTGTTTTGGGGAGGTGCTCTTTTTTATAGAGGTTAAATTCACTTACCACAAAATGAACCATATAAAAGTAAACAAATTAGTGGCATTTAGTACATTTATTGTGTCATACAGCCACTACCTCTATTTCCAAAATATTTCCTCACTCCAAAGTTAAAACCCACACCCATTAGACTATCCAACCCTCACTTTCCCCCATCCCTGGCAAGCACCAGACAGCTTTCTGTCTCTGGGAATATACCTGGGTTTTTCATGTAAATGAAATCATGTATCTTGTATCTGTTTTCTTATGCTTAGCATAATGTTTTCATCCCCATTTTAAAGTGTATTAGTACTTCATTCTTTTTGTGGATGAATAACAGTTCATCGTGTGTGTGTGTGTGTGTGTGCGTGTGTGTGTGTGTGTGTGTGTGCGTGTGTGTGGGTGTGTGTAATTTGCTTACCCACTCATCTTGATGGACATCTGACTTGGTTCCCCCTTTTGGGCTGTTGTGAACAGTGCTGCTATGAACATTTAAGTATCATTTGTTCTCAGTTCTTTGAGGAGTGGGGTTGCTGGGTTATAGGGTAATTCTATGCCTAGCTTGTTGAGAAATCACCAGCAAGCTTTCCACAGACTTACACCATTTTACACCCTCATTTCAAGTACTCTTTTACAGGCTTGAATACATCAGTGAATAAAACTGGCCCTTAAATTATAGCTGGGAGGTAGACAATAAAGTGTAAACATGAACAAATGAATGAGTGAATAAACAAATAGGACAGTCTAGAAGGTGACTTGTTTTAAGCAAAACAGAAAAAGTAGAGCAGGTTAAAGGGAACTGGGAATGTTGTGAGGCAGTGGACAGTGAGTTGTAATTTTAAATAAGATGGTCACAGCCGATTTCATTGAGAAGGAGAGATTGGAACAAAGACTTGAAGGAGGTGAGGAAGTGAGTCAAGTGGTTATGTAGGGGAAGGGTGTCGCAGGCAGAGGGAACAGCAAGTACAAAGGCCCTGGGGTACCTGACTTTTTGAGGAACAACAAGGAGGTCAGTGTCACTAGAGCAGAGTGAGTAGTGGCTGGGGGAGAGATGAAACTGGGAGGGTAATGGGTGGCTAGGTCACATGGAGTCTTCAGGGCATTTTAAGGATTTTGTTGTTGACCTATGTGAAGTGGGAAGCCATGGAGGGTTTTGGACATATGATCAATGTTTTAAAAGGATGCAACTGCAGTAATTCAGGTGAGAGATGTCGGTGGATCATATCAGAGTGAAAGCAGTGGCAGTTGAGTGAACTGGCCAGATTATGGATATAGTTTGAAGATAGAACCAATGGGATTTCTTTATTAATTGGATGAGGGATTTGTGTGAGAAAGACAGGTGTCAAGAATTTGGCATCAGCAAGTGAAACAAAGGAGTTGATATCACAAGTTTTGGGACAGATTGTGGACAGAATGGGGTTTGGGGGAGAAGATCATTTTTGGATATGTTGTGCTTGAGATGCTTCATCAACACTAGCTATCCATTAACCTCTAGTCTTGGAGGAAAGACCTGGAAAAGAGGGGTTGGAATGGCTGGGACTTTACCTCCTAGACAGAGGTAGTAGCTCTCTCCACTGTGATTTCCAGGAAAGCCCTTTTTCAAGGGTCACAAAGCAATTTCCACAGGAGCCAGTTACTTCTGGTGAAAATAAGGATTGGTGGAGATGGTGGCAGTAAGAAGGTCACAGGTTCTGACTAAAGGGGCTCAGTTCCAGGCAATTCTTCCATGTGAGAATCCAGGTTTATTGTCATTAGATCTTCAGCTTTACAAGGAAAATTGAAAGGCTGGATTCTTATGTGAAGTCTCCAAAATTAAAAAAAAAAAACCCACACAAACTAGTCAACAACTATTTAAGACATTGGTGAGTTTGAATATGAACTGTATGTTAATGGTATTATGGAGTATTGTTTATTTTCTTAGATCTTATAATAGTATTGTGGACATATTGGAGAATATTTTTATAATTAAGAAATTCACAATGAAATATTCCAGAGTGAAGTATTTTGTCATCTGCCCCTTATTTTCAAATAGTTGAGAAAAAAAGGTGTGTATGTTAGGAAGACATGAATATTAATTATGTAATTATTGTAATTGTTTTCACTTTCTTTAGACTTGAGAAATTTCTTTTTAAAAAAGCCTATTTTTTATTTTCTTACATCATTGTTCATTTTTGTACAATATTTGATTTCTCCCCTCAGGTGTAGTCCCCGTAGTTTTCCCACCAACACGTCACCTGTGAACCATCACCATAGTCCCTTGTGCTCCTCCTTGCCCTATTTTGACCTCTCTCACTTTCCCACTCCTGTTATTTGCCTCAGATCTGTGGTTTGTCTGCATATAATTGAGAATTTTCAAAATAAGAAGTTAAGTGGGATATGGAAGAGGAAGGGGGAGCATAAACCCAACAAAAATGTCTGCAGGTAAGAGCTGAGCTATAGGAGTTGCAAGTTTTCGGCTTTTTCCCTACTAAAATGTTTTGTCATATTAACTTTGGTATGGAAATAACCCTTTTATGTATCTTCAGTTTCCTCTGTGGTGTTGTTAGTGTCTCCAAGGTAGGGAAATTATCTTCTTCCTTGAATAACTTTGACCTCAACTAAATAGGAGGTGCAAAAGCAAAATGGTGGTTTCTAGTGGTACAGATAAGAACTCTGTGGGACCAGTGGAGAGAAATTCAGTACCGTGGATTCCCGCAAAAAATGGTAGGAATGCAGTTAATAATACGGGCTCACAGGAAGGACACCATTTTGAAAAGTGACTGTGAAGGATTTGTTAGATGTTACACAACAGAAATACAAAATACATTTCTCCTCTATCTCCTTTACCATCCTCTGTTTGCATAAACGATTTCTGAAATCCCCTATAGATCTAATTTAATGACTCAGTCTGGCGGTCACCTAATCTGTAAACTCTCCTCTGGGTATTAATTTTCAGAACCTGGGACAGCGCCCAGCTCGTGTAGCCACTTAGGCAGTAACTGAAAGAACCAACACGTTCATCTACTTATGTCCATTGATAGACAAAGGAATCTGCATTTTGCCTCATGCCTTTTCTTTGTTTGGGAGGGATTTGTGTGAGATTTCCTGTTTGAATTTGGGAAATGATGAAAGGTTTTTTTTTTTTTTTCAGTTGGGGGTTCAATATGAGGCTCTTATTCCCACAAGGGCCACCGACTGGTCCATCTTAAGGAATATAAAGAAACAGTGCTCAGATTTCAGGTTGCTCATAAATCTGCTTCCTGCATTATCATTTTTTATCTGCCTACTTCTGTTTCCCCTGGGTTTGAAGAAGTGCTTTACCTTAGAAATGATTCACTACTTCTGGGCCACCGAGGGCTTTGAAAGCCACACAATAGAAGTTCCATTTCAAATCCTCCTATTTGTAATCATGGGGGGGGGGAAGCTGGGCATTGTCTTGGGGTTATCAATGATTCCACAAAACTCAACCTTTGTTCCTCATGTGTTCATTTTTCAAAAACTTACTACTCAAATCTCAGAGAGTCGTTGCCCCTGAGGAAACATTTGTCTTTGCTTTGACATCTTTTGCACTGTATCCCTTTTCAATTCTCCTTTCTAACACAGGAGAAATGGCTGTGTGGGTTGGGGATGCAGAGTCACATCTTGCAGTCGGTTTCTGAGTGTGTGGAAACCCTGTCCCGTTCCTCTATGCCCTTGTGTCAGAAGATGGAGAAACAACCAGTTAAGAGAAATGGGCTTGGGTGGTGTTATGGGTTGATCTGTGTCTCCTAAAATTCATGTATTGAATTCATATCCACCACTCAGTCATTCGAATGTGGCCTTATTTGGAGCCAGGGTTATTACAGATGTGATTTTAAGTTAAGGTCAGTCTGGGGTGGGATACAACTGAGTCTAATATAGCTGGTGTTCTTATTAAGGGGGAATTTTGGAGGTGACCTCATATGAAGAGGAAGGCAGTGATCTCTGCCTTCTGAGTCAAGGAATGTCAAAGCTTGCCATCGAACACCACAAGCCAGACAGAAGCACAGAACAGATTCCTTCTCACGGCCCTCAGAGGGAACCAATACTGCCCACACCTTGGGCTTGACTTCCAATTTCAAAGGGTAATAGTTCTGGAATTGGGAGACTGTAAACTTCCATTGATGAAATCCCCCAATTTTTGATCTTTTGTTACAGCAACCACAGGAAACTTAAACAGGTGATGTGTTTCTGATGCTCACCAAGCATCTGTAGCTGCTCAGAGTGATAGAGTATAGTACATGGTAGTACACTATATAAAATATATATTGTATAGTGATAAAGTATAGTAGTTTAAGTAGTTAAGTACTTGGGATTTTGAGCCAGATACCTTGAGTTTGAATTTCCCATTGGATAATCTGTAAAAGTTACTTCCATCACTAGCCTCCCAGTTTCTTCAGAATAAAATGGGGAATAATAGTGATGTAGACCAGATAGGACTGTTACCAGGATTACAAGAGGTAATGTATTTGAAGCACTATGCCAAATGTCCAGGACATACTAAGCACTCGATGAGAGGTGGTTATCAGCAGTAACTGGCAACATTTACTGAGTCCAAAAGAGACCCCTGCTACTTAGAATTTTAAAATTTCTCCTTGGGATGCACTTAACCAATGGCTGAAACTCCCCCCCTTTCTGACCCCTTCTCTCAATTTTAATGGTCTGGAGCTCTTTGCTTTCTCAATTCCCTTTCAGGGACTTAATCTTTCTCTGTAAAATAAGGTTTGCTATAATGGACACTCTAGACAATCATTTGTCATTTACACAAGTGAAGTAGGAAGGCTCTGGAAGCTGGGTAAGAATTCACAGTGGCCAGTTTCTAGGATCGCGTATTCACTCACAGTCTAGCAACACATTTTTACTGAAAGCCAGTGGGGCATAGTGCAGGATCCAAACCAGAGTGAATGAATGTTTCTTCTGTCTCCCATGAGCAGGCAAAGGGCTGAACCTAATAAGCACCCCACAACTACCTTACTGAAACATAGGCCTGGTGCTGGGCATTGCCTTGGACTATTACCCTTTGCAATTCTCTATTAGGCAGCATTTTCATTCCTATTTTACATATAAGGAAACTGAGGCAGCAGTGATTCACTTGCTCAAGGCCAAGTATGTAGTTAACAGCAGAATGAAGACTTGGCCCCTTGTCTTTCAAACTCCAAAGCCATTGTTCCTATGAGTCACTCCTCAGCAGCACCAGGTACCCAGTGCCCTCAGGTGTATAGTAGAAACAGATTGTGAGTGGGACATCAAGGAAACATGTTGTAGAGGCAAATGCTGGCATGGAAGGAAAATCCCACAACCCAGACCAAAAACCTGCTGTTAATTGATGGCTGGAGCAGAATGAACATTTTCCCAATGTTTAAATGCAATAACTGAACCTGAGGTATGTTTTAATTTTGCAATTTTCTTGAAGTTGTTCATCTGCCAGGTATTATGATGCAGGTGCATTTTACCACGTTGTTCCTCAGAAGTCTTTTATTAAGATCATAATCACAAGTGTGACCCCGGTCCCTTCATTCTGTTTATTCACCATCATTTCCTTGATAAGCTGAGTTCACCAACCTCTTCAATCCTTATTTGTTTAGGGAGAGAATATTAATTAGTGATGCTAAGGAGATGATGAACTCCTAATGCAATTTTGATAATGGCAGTCCTTAGACTATCTCCCCCCCTCCAAGGCATCCTCTGTTTAAGCAGCCCAATTGAATGTAATTATTAACATAAGTACTTATAATAATAACTAGCCTTGTTTCCTGTTTCAGTTGCTATCCATGGAAAATGGCAAGCTCCTATTTATCTTTTGGCCCCAGTTAAAAGTGGGAAATAGATTCTCATTTACCCACCATTTTTAATTTGCTCAACTCATTCCAAATGTGACTGCCAGACTTGTGATAGCCCTTGCTGGACATTTTGGGAAAAAGAAAGTTTCTGGTTCCTATTTGAAAGAGGAAACTGTCTGATCTGACAAGCTTCCAATAGGCCAGTTTTTCTTTTCCGCAAGAAGGTGTGTTCAGGCGCTACTTGTGTGCTGTAACTAGTCATCTGGACACAGTGAGAATCATCTTTCCCAAAAGCAAGTCTTGTTTTCCAGCTCCTTCACTGAGAAACCTTGATAGACCCCCCCACCAACCTAAGAATAAAACCCAAATGTCTCATCAGGCCCCGACTCTGTGACTTTTATTTCCTTGCCAGCCTTATCGCTCCTTGAGCCCCCAGCCTCTTCGGTCCAGCCATGCTAGGTGCCAGCTCCAGTCTCAGTGTGTGCTGCAAGGGGAACACCGTTTCCTCCCTAACTTAGGATTTAATTTAGGCATCGAGTTCTCCAAAGAGCTTGCCTATTTCTCAGGTCAAGTGTGGTGCTTGATGTTGATTTCAGGGTTGTGTAAGCCCACACAGGGTCCTGGAGAGATAGCTGCACCCCTGGCATTAGTCATTGTGCAATAGTCACAATAGCCAAGGTGTGGACGCAACTGCATGTGCATCTATGAATGAATTAACAACAAAGATTATACACACACGCACACACACACATACCTATACACACATCTTTTCATGGAATAATAGTGTTCACGTATACATATTCACATATACTATTATTCCATAAAAAGAAGAAATACTGATACTTTCAACATCTTGGATAAACGGGCTTTATGATACGTGAAATAAATCAGACAGATAGAGAAATCCTGCCCGATATGTGGAATCTAAACCAGTGAGATTCATAGGAACACAGCGGAGTGCTGGCGGCCAGGAGCTGGGGTGGGGGGTAGGTGGAGATGATCAGTTACAAGATGAGTAAGTAGGAAATAAACACAAACTAATAAAGTCCTGCCAATTGTTCAGGTGCCCGGGGGCTAACTGACATTCAAACAGGCTGGCGTGGAGGGCGGTGGGTTGTGTGCTCTCTTAGTTGGACAGCGACTCTGATCTGAATGCAGAGAAGGGGGCAGTGTGGGTGGAAGAGCCAGGAGGTGCCGAGAGCAGCGGGCAGCCCATTTGTCCTAGGACCCTCAGGTGAGTGAGGCCGGCGTGGCGCGAGCGAGCGTGGACGGCGGTCGTGCTGGACACACAGGAGGGGCCACATCTCGCCCCCCCATCCTGCCGGGAGAGGACTTTGGGCCTTGTCCCGAGGGCCTGGCAGCCAGCAGAGGCTCCTCCGAGGGGAGGGACAGGATGGTCTGACTGGTGACTGTTGGAAAAGATGGTTTTGCTATTTGGCTCCAGACTGCAAAGCGGTTTTCAAGACTCGGCGGCTGCTTGTGTTTTTATATTAAGGCGGATTTGACAGCAGCCAACCTGGTAACGGATGTCCTGTTTCAGGTGCCATAAACAGGGCCATCCATCAAACCTGTTGACTTTCTACTTCGGAGACCCCAAAAGCAGCATAACCCCAACTCTCAGTGGCCCCGCATTAGGTTGGCCAGGCACCGTTTATTGGGGTTACAGGCGATGGAGCAGCTGTCTAGATTCTGCCTGAATTCTTTTCTACAAGGAGTGAGCCCCAGGGACTCCTTGGGGCTTCTAGCATTTCAGAGCCAGGCAGGACTTGACTGGGGGTGAGGGATGCCCTGGGCTTCTTGGCACCTGCTGCTGCATTCTTGTTTGGATGGTTTGGATGGTTGGGGGTGGGGAGGAGTGGGTCTGTAGACATTCCTCTCTTACTACCCACCCCCCAAATGGATATCTAGAGCCATTCATTTTTCTGGTCTAGGAAGGAAGTAAACTAACACCTCCCAAGGCTAGTTATTATCAGTAGAATTTCTCTCATTCATTGATTTTGGAAGAAATACTCACTGAGGGCTTCTCCTTGCCTGATGCTGTTCTGGCCCTGGGGCGAGGCAGTGGCCGTGATGGGTCCCTGACTCCCTTGGATCTGCCCTTCTGTCAAGACAGACAGACAGACAGACAAGTGTGAATCAGGAGAATGGGTCCTAGGGGGAGAAATGAAGCTGGGCAATGGGGACGGACAGAGCGTGGGCTGTGTTGTATGGGAAAGGGGGTCCTTAGGGCAAGTTTCTTTGAAAGGGGGTGTTTGAGCAGGAAATTGAAGGACATAAGGGAGGGAGACAACACTTCTTTGTGGATATAGGGCGTTGTAATTCCATGTTAGAGAAGAAGCCACTGAGGGTTGGAGGAATTAAGTGGCTCTCCCAAGGTCAGAAGACATTAGTCATAACACATAAAACAGATTAAGTGCTTGTTCTGTGTCAGGAACTGGATTTAATGTCTTATTTATATCATCTCATTTATCCTCACAACTAATCTACACGGAAGCTCTCATTATTATTCTTCCACTTTGTATAGGTTCCTGAAGGTCAGAGAGGTTAGGTATATAACTCAGCCAAGGTCACAACCAAGTGAAAAGCTGAGATGCAAACCCAAGTTCGCCAAGGCCTGACACTGTGGCACTTGTCCGCCATCGCTGGGGAGTGAAGTCTCGGTCTGAAAGCCCCTCTTTCCCAGCAGGTGGCTCTACTCCCAACTTGCATTACAGAGGGTGTCCCTTTGATGGGCCCTCTGGTCTGAGGCCACTCAGAAGGGTATTGAGGCGCCCGAGATGCCAACGCCCTTCTACCATAATGGTAGAATTCGTGACCGCAACCATCACCTCTGCTAACATCGCTGATCTCAGAGACCTCCCTGTAACCAAGTGTTGTGAGCCGAAAACTTGGGTGTCCAACAAGACCTGATGCGGACCTAGACATCCTCGAAAGGAATGGGGTCTGCAGCTCCAGGGCTAGAAAAATGATTTCACCAAAGCTTCAAAGTGAATCTGATTTGCTGAGATACTATAACCACGGTACAGTTCCATGAATACGTGCCAGTCGCTTAGCAAGAAAGCAGTTGATCTGCTAAGTTGTGGTAGCATTCGTTCACTCACTCATTCATTCTCCACTCTGCCTGGTCATGGACAGACGGACAAGCTTTCTGTCATCATGGAGAATATACTCCAGAAGGAGGGGTGAAAGGGTATGTAAAGAGAAACAAAAGGAGCAAATGGTAGAGGAACAAAATAATCTCTTCTCTGGTGGAAGAGCTCTGAGGACACACGGGCACTGCCCTGGAGACAGACTGGATTGTGCACTTGCGTAGGATGGGAGCGGAAGCCCCCAGAGTGGGGTTCTGTGGACAGGGTGCTGGGGATGCGCCCTCGGGAGTTCCATGGAGCACATCTCAAGTGGGGGAACAGCTCAGTAATGCACAGAAGACGGCCTGGCGCTTCCTGCGTGGTCTGACGTTGGCAATAATGATGGAGCAGTGCTTTGCTGAGTCTTACAAACACGAAGCAAAGGAGAACTCACATGCAAAAAGACATGAGATTTCAAGTCTGTGAGCTCTGAGGTGGTCAGCTTGTTGTAACTTATAAGCTGTGTCCTGAGGCTTTGTCCTGACAGCCTTTTCTAGAACATTGGAAGAGAAGGTCCAAGAGAAGGGTTAGCTAACAGGGAAGATTTTTTTAAAAAAAGATTCATTTATTTATGCATATAAGCTGGGGTGTAGGCCAGAGGCATGGGCTGGCGAGAGGGTTCACCAGAGACAGTGGGGAGCGGAACAGGCAGATTGACCGAAGTACACTGCTGAGGGGAGCAGCGGGAAGACAGGAGAGGTCTGCTGCGCCATGTGGGAAGTTCCCTGGCTGGGGATTGGACTCGTGCTGCAATGGCTGGCGACAGCGTCATAATGCTGAGACCTAACCTGTTGCACCACCAGGGAGGCCCCAACAGGGAAGATTTCTTTTAAATATATGTCTTACAATATTTTATTATAGGAAATTCCAAATGTACATGAAAATGCAGAGGATATAATCATGAGTCCCAGGTCCCCATCACATATGTTCAGCAGTGAATCATACGCTTATGCTTTCACCTTCCCTCAATCACATTGTTTTGAAGCCAATCCCGGGCACTCAAGTTTCATCTGTTAATACCATGTGCATCTCTGAAAGATACTTAGTAAATGCCACCGTACAATTTGTCCACCTAGGACACTCACCATAATTCCTCAGAGCTTCAAATCTGTGGTTGTTACTCAAATTTTCAAATACATTCTTGGATAAAATTTCGTTGAATCAGAATCCAACCAAAGTTATGTAATTTGATTTTATACTTTGACTGGTTGGTGTATTATTTTAAAGGGTAGATCACATTTGATGAAAATATATCATGGCAAATGGTCTTTTTTTAAGATTTATTTATTTATGCATACAGGCTGGGGTGTAGGCCAGAGGTGTGGGGGGTGAGAGGGTTCACCAGAGACAGAGTTGGGAGCAGAACAGGCAGATCTACTGAAATCCACTGCTGAGGGGAGCAGCAGGCAAGGCAGGAGAGGTCTTCTTTGCCATGTGGGAATCTCCCTGGTCGGGGATCGAACTTGGGCTGCAGTGGCTCTGAATAGCTTCATAGTGCAGCACCCAACCTGTTGTGCCACCACGGAGGCCTGGCAAATGGTCTTTTACTGCTTGGTGTAACTTTATGTGAAATTTTTGGATAAAGTTGAACTGATAGAAACAGAGTGGGAAGGTGGTTTCCCGGGGCTGGGGTGGAGGAAAAAGGGTACAGATTTTCAGTTATGAAATAGATAAGTTCTTAGATTCTAATGTATAATATGGTGACTATAGTTGGAACACTACTGTATAATTGAAATTTGCTGAGAGATTAGAACTTACGTGTTTTCACAACAGAAGGGGAAAAATATGTGAAGTGATAATGTGTTGACTTGATGGGGAAATCCTTTAACAATGTATATGTACATCAAATAATCACATTGTACATTGTAAATGTATTATAAATTTGGCAATGACACCTCAAAGTTGAAGAAAAATAAAAATAAAAGTAAAAAAGTCAAAGACATGGTCCTTCACTTACAAAGAGTACAGATTTGTGAGGTCATAAATTTGATTTCATTTTTTAAATAAAAGAAGCTTTGGGCAGGTCTAGAATTTTGTTTTTTTGCCTATTTTAAATGCACCTGTTCAAAACTAAAATAATTAACTTCCATAAAACTTGCTCCTCTGCTGCATTCCTATCTGTGATAATGACCCCTTTCCTCCACCAAATTGTCCAAGTGTGAAACTATGTAATGGTTGGTGCATCTTTTAATCTATAGGTTTCCCCTTCAGTTCTTTTATTACTGGAAAAATAGGTTATTTATCCTGTGGAGCCTTGACACTCAAATATGGTCCATCAGCACCACCTGGGAGCTCATTAGAAATGCAGAGTCTCAGGGCTCACCCCAGACCTACCGGCTTAATTTACGTGACATTAAAGTTTGAGGGGCATTGCTGTAGAGTTTCCAGATATTGCTGATTACATCTGTATGTGTCCTTCGATATATTCTTGAATCTTCTACATTTCCCCTATGTGGATAGTTGGATCTGTAAGTTTTATCAGGTTCAGGCCTGGCTGTTTTGGTAAGATGACTTCATAGATTACCGTCTATTTGTCATTCAGGAGAACCCTGATGTCTGGTTCTCTTTTGCTTTGTGATGCGAGAGTTTACCAGGGGACTACAAAATACTCAGGCCTGGGTTGGTTTGGAGGTGGTTGGTTACTCTTTTATTTGCCATTTCTATAATATTAATATTTTCTAGCACCAGTTATGTGTAGGCACTGTTTTATGGACTTTATGTAAATGAACTCACTTATTAGTCTTCATAAAACCCTCTGAAATAGTGTATTAGTTCCCTATGGCTGCTGTAACAAATTGCCACAGAATTCATGGCTTAAAACAATACAAATTTATTACCTTACAGTTCTGGAGAACAGAAGTCCATAATAGGTCTCACTTGGGGCTGACATCAAAGTGTTGGCAGGACTGCATTCTTCCTGAGGCTCCAGGGTGAAATACTGCTTTTTCCAAATTCTAGAGACCACTTCCATCCCTGGACTTGTGGTCCCTTCTATCTTCAAAGTCAGCAGAGTAGCATCTCCAAATCTCTCTCTGACTCTCTTCCTCCTGCCTCTTCCACGCTTAAAGAACCTTGTGGTAATGTTGTGTCAACTGGGGTAATCCAGAATAACGTTCCCAAAAGGTCAGTTGACAGCAGCCTTAACCCCATCTGTTACTTTAGTTCCCTTTTGCCATAGGTCCTCCTGTATTCTCAGGTTCTAGGATTTAGGACATGATGTATTTTTTTTTTTAAGATTTATTCATTTGTGCATAGAAGAATTGGGGTGTAGGCCAAGGTGTGTGTGTGTGTGTGTGTGTGTGTGTGAGAGAGAGAGAGAGAGAGAGAGAGAGAGAGAGAGAGAGAGGCTGAGGTGAGCAGTGGACAAGGCAGGAGAGGTCTGCTGCGCCATGTGGGAAGCTCCCTGGTCGGGATCAAACTCAGGCCATAGCAGTATAGCGCTGAGACTTAATCCCTAGGCCACCAGGGAGGCCCCAACATAACATATTTGAAGGCCTGTTTTGCAGCTTTCTGTAATCAGTCTCTGGGTTTCTGTTTTACACAGGAGGAAATAGGTATATACCAAATGAAGTAATTTCCAGAAGGTCACACAGATCCTACCTGTTGGAACTTGGACACAAACACAGGGAGTCCTGCTGGAGTCCTTATTTGAACCTCACAAATGTAAGTTCACTTTCATTGCATTTCTCAGCACCAGCTTTTCTTGGAGAGTTTGATCTTGCTAAACAGCCTATGTTTTAGGAGCATTGAATCCAATGGTTATTGGGAGACCCCTGTACACAAATATTAACTGCTCTCTGGGATGCTGAATCTGTGTTTGCCTCCCCAAAGTGGCCTGTTCTCCATTCCATCTGCTTCTCTTTAGACCCAGGCAGTTGTCAGCTCTCCTGGGGAAAGCGAGTCAACCCAGCGGTGGGTGGTAAAGTCTGTGGACTCCCCATAACAATGCAATAAATGAACACAGAAAGTAAAGTGCATAGACGTGCAAGGAAAACAATGATACTAACATATGGCTGTCAAAGTATTTTCAAAAACACCGAATCTATGACACAGTAATTCATACTTCTTTGCTAATGCATTGAATAACAAGATTTAGTAGGGGGTCTAATAAGGATGCCGTTCAACTAGTGATGCTTGGAGACAATATATTGAAATGTCTGCCATGATCTTCCTGAGATATTAAAATATCTGTGATTTATATTGGTGACAAAGTCATAGATACTGCAGATTCTACTGTGGTTTGTTTTCTCTTTTTACAATGGAGAGAAATGCTAATTTCAGTTAGAGTTTAGAGAAAATGGGGGTATGCTATTTTCCTACTCAAGTTCATGGATTGTTTGAAGTCAGTCTACAAATCCCAGGTTTGGAACCCTGGCCTAGTATCTCATGGTTTGTGCTGTCTAGACACTACTTAATTTGATAGATTTCAACAAGCGTCAGTTGACACTGCACTAGGGACATAGCATATGCTAGGATGTGGGATAGAGCATTGGGCAGAGGAGATGCAGGTTTGCACTGAACCTACAGATGGTTACAGTATGGTCTTCAAGGAACAAATTTCTTTTATCCCAGTGGGTGTATATTTTAACTGTTCGATCTGACTGCAAGCTCTTGGTAAGTAGGGAGTAATTCTGAGGATTTTTAATTTGCAAAGCCTCCACTTGCCAGGCATTGAAGAAATAGGAGGTTCAAAGACCATTATTTACCAAAGTCTGGCATATACCCTGACTGTAGTAAACAAAATGGGTTTTGGTGGTATGTGAGAATAGCATTTCCTTCTTCTAACAATTATGGATTTATTTTAGTATGTGTAAAATATATATGTGTATCTATTATATTAATATATGTAACCACCTCACAACATGAAATGAGTTGTTATGATGCCAGATGTAATTTTTCTTTTTGTGTGATAAAAACACGTAACATTAAGTTTACCATAGTCACCATATTTAAGTGTAGTATTCAGTAGAAGTATAGTCACACTTTGTGATGCAATAGATCTCTAGAACATTTTCTTCCTGCAAAACTGAAACTATACCCATGAAATGCTAATTTGCCCTTTCTTCTCCCCATCCACACCATCCTTGGAAACTACCTCTCTACTTCCTGTTTCTGTGACTTTTGACTACTTCAAAAACTGCATGCATTGAATCGTATGATTTTTGTCCTCTTTTGACTGGTTTATTTCAGTGAGCATAAAGTCCTCAAGGTTCATCTATATGGTAGTATGTACCAAAATTTCTTTATTTTTTTCAAGGATGCGTAATATTCCATTGGGGTGTATATAGCACATTTAAAAAATCCATTCATCTGTTACGAACTTTTGGGTTATTTACATCTCTTGTTTATTGTGACTAATGCTGCAATAAACACAAGCATGCAAATATCTCTTTGAGATCCTGCTTTGCATTCTTTTGAGTGTCTTCAGGAGTAGAATTGCTGGATCATATAGTAATTCTACAATTACTTTTTAAGGAGCTTTTGTACTGTTCTCCATAATGACTGAAACATTTTACATGACCAACAAACTGCACAAGGTTTCTAACTTTTCTGCATCTTTGCCAATACTTCTTATTTTCTATTCTTTTGGGAGTGGCCATCTTTATGGATGTGAGCTGATATCAGGTGAGGATATTTAAAGATAATGTTAAGTAAATTATAGTAGAGTGTAGAGGGGCCACACAGGTGTGGCAGAAATGAAGGTGCTCTGAGTCATAAAATCTGGGAAACTTTCAAGGAGACAGATTCTACGCTGTAGAAGCTGCTCAAAGTGAGGCACCTGGGCAGCCCTGGCCTGGGAGCTATTGGTCACCTGCCGTGACCAGCTCATGCAGGAATTGAGAGTAAATGTTTAGAAACTTTTATAGAAGTTTGATACTGAGGCAGCATCTGAATGCACAGTGCTTATGCTAGTAATTTATGTTGCAGCTTATGAAAGTGTTGGCACATGTGGGAAAGAAAAACAAAAAGACCCAAACTGGCTCTTTACCAGAGAATTGGAGAAAATCTCTTCTAGAGTCCCTTCAGCAGTGCTATGTTAATTATTTAACTTATGTTGCCTCCGATTTCCCATCTGTAGGATGGGATGAGAGGGGGCGAACGCAGGTTTGACAGGTGTCAGTGAGAACCGGTGGCATCCCGCCCCAGCCCAGCAGCTTCATGGGAGGTCCACACGGGAAGACTGTGCTGAAGCAGAACCAGACTGGGAGTGCTTCTTATTCATGTCTGAGCACACGCGTGTAAGAGCGCTGTGCAAGCCACAGACACGCTCACACACGCTGATGCTTAGAGGTGGCTACCTCGTCTTTGTGGAGGACAGCTTGAGTCCCTCCTGCCTCCAGATAAAAATGACCCATCGGAGAACTACCGTCACTTTGTCAGCACAGTCTAGAGTGAGCCCGAAGCCGCGGCCGGATCCTTGAAACGCTCTTGCTGAGCCCCGACTGGTGCGTGGTCTTCCCCGCCGCAGCACATGACGAAATCCGGCCGTGTTTGGCGACAGGCGTGCTCCTGGTTTGTTCTGGCTGGTGGATGTGGACAGAGGCCCCCATAATAATGGGGGTGGCTATAGGGTTTGGTTAGTGCAAGCCAAGTGCTTAGAACAGGGCCTGGCTTACACAAATGCAATTTCTTCTTCTTCCTCTTCTTCTACTCCCTCTATTACTGCTGCTGCTGCTACTGCTGCTGCCGTCGCCATCTCTGTGTCTCTTCTAGTGATCGGTACCTCCTAGGAGCCCACACTCCGTTCGTGACCGCTGCGGGAGGGCTGGGTGTTAGTTACCGATCACCGTCACCCCCACTTTAGCACCTTACAACCACCACACTGACCAGCTCACCGTCTCTGTGTGTCGGGAATCCTGGAGCAGCTCTGCCTGGGGGCTCTGGCCCAGCGTCTCTAGATTGGGGTCCAGTGTGGGCAGACCTGCGGCCCCAACAGGGGGCCTGTGCTTGGAATCTGCTTCCAGGTCAGTTTTGTGGGTGCTGGCAGCCCCTCCCCACTCAGGCCTCCATCCGCTGTCTGGCTGTCTTCACGGGGTGATGACTGGCTTCCCCCTCGCCCACTGATGACACAGACAGCCTCTGGTACCATGGGGACGGGAGAGGTGACCGGGGTCGCGGTCAAGGCTGGCTACCACAGACAGCCTCGCTGTTCCCCAAAGGCCCTGCCTCTGTCCTCTGGGCTTCGACATCAGTTCAGCCCAAGAAGACATCTCCGTTCTCTCTGAATGGAGCTCCGGATGGGTAAACAGGGATGGGTGTGAGGGAAGCTGTGGGGGGCTGCCGGGGGGGCATCTGTCTGCTGGCATCTGTCCAGGCCTCTCAGGGACAGGCTCTTGGGGGATCCGCAGCCAGCTGCACTTGCGACCTCCGGGGAGGGTCGGTCTCTCTCTCTCCCACCCCTCTCTTTCTCTTGCTCCCTCTCCTCCCCTTCCCTGCAGCAAGCGGCCCTGTCTCTGACTGACAGTGACAGATTATCTTATCAAAACATGGGCAGAGACCACGCTGTGATTGGCTGGGCAGAACCAGAGTGGGGCTGGAGAATTCTTCTCAGAGAGAACCGATTATAAGGCATTTTAAGAACAGCCAGCGCCTCACAGCTGGCAGTTCTTGTTTATGACAAGTAATAATCGCCTCAGGTGCAAAGA
>PVIJ01012879.1:29622-47712 GCA_004024925.1 Scalopus aquaticus
GGTGGGGGCGAAACCCCTATGCCCATTTCACATGAGGGTCCCTGGAGTCTCTACTTAGACTCCTGCTCCCCAAGAGTGGTCTTTGGGCTTGTCTTGTCCACATTACCTGGGGCTGAGAAATGCAGAGTCACCGGCCCACTGCCCCAGAATCTGCATTTTGACAAGGTGATTCATAGGCTTGCCGAGGCTCCACTGCTCTGGACACCAGGCGGGTACCAGCCCTCCTGGGCACCCTTGACTGCCCCTCAGTGGGGGCACCCAGCCTTGGCAGCACCTTGGAATCACTTGGGGAGATTTGCAACATCCCTCTGCCCTGAACATCCTCCCAAACCAAGGAATTCGGGCTCTCTAGGGCTGGACGCAGCCCCCAGAACGCCCTCAGCTGCCCAGGGACTTGGAAGGGTGGGCAGACCATCGGGTGCCTCTCCAACCTTTGTGGGAGCGGCTGCTTGTCTGGATCTCCTCCCTTCCCTCTCTGTGCTGCCCTCGACAGCTCTGTAGGACCCTCCCTCCTCTTTTGGCAGAAAGCCCCTCCTCAGGAGTGTCCCTCCTGCTGACACACGCTTGCTGGGCTGAAGGACAAAGGCGGAAGCTCAGGGAGGGGTTCCAGCTTCAAGCAGAAGAACCCCACTCTGGCAAAGGGAAGCAGAGACGGGATGAGTTGGAAGAAGTGAGAGAAATAAGAATAACAACCTCCTTTTAATAGGGTTTACGGCACACCAGGTACCGTTTTGCACTAAGTCTTTCAGTTCTCAAACTACAGCATCAATGTTGCTATTTTCCTTCCCACTTTATCTGAACTTTCTTCTGGTGCATCTGCATTGGAAAATGCAAATAAATTTAGAGGAACAAACTGGGATATGCTATGAAAAAAAAGTTCAGTGACAACCCAGAGCAAACCTGGATTAGACAGATTTAACCTCTCATCTGAAAGAGTAACCACAGGGGAGAAAGTTCTGCACAGGGACCAGCATTTGCAAGTGCAAAGGTCCTGTGGCAGGGTGAAGAGTGGCGTGTTGAGGAAGTGAAAGAATTCAGCGGGACTGAAGGTAGTGAGTGCGGAAGAGCAGGTACGGACTACTTTAGATCATGAGCCCTGTTAAAATCGTTACCTTTTTTGTCCCGAGATAGGGTTTTCAGCAGGAGAGTGACATTGGCAGTTTGGCAGAAGCTCACGCTGGCTCCAGTGTGGAGAATAAATCAGTCAGGCCTTGCCTTCTCAGAAAGGACGACATCATAACCCTCCTTTCTGCCAAGGCTTCCTTTGAACCGGTGGCTACTTCCATTTGTGAGAAAGGAAAGAGGAACAGAGGGTGGTGGGTGGGCCAGGGAGCGGCCCTAACCAGGAAGGGAGGGCATTTGAGAGCCCAGTGGAGAATGGGTGTGATCATAATAAAGAAAAGGCAGAAAGACCTGGCTTGCTTCCCTGCCAGTGGCGATTATCCCACACGTTCTTGCTTTAATACCAATTTGGTGTGAAAGGTGTGTTGGTGCCCAGTTTGAGTTCTCAGCCCAGAGGCAGCACAAGAATGTGAAAAGTCCAATATCCTTTCTGGGAGATAAAATTCTAGTGGACTTTTGATGTTATGTCTCTGGTCCTTTGACTTGAATTGGCTTTATCCAGCTGTCAGACAAAATCCCTATGTAACCCTCAATTTGTAGTGGCCTTGGCTGCTAGATAAAGGCATTATTCTGTAGCTTAAAACCTCAATAGCTATGTCCTTCCTCCTCCAAAGTGGTAATTAAACAGTTAGGTGGGGCCCCTGCCAACTGAGCTGTGCTGGGGAAGGTCTCTGAGTTAAAGACACCGACTGTGAAACTTTTGGAGGATAAAAGTCCTGTCTTGTGTGTAGAGAGAGCCTATCAGGAAAGTAGAATTGGGTTTCAACTATAAGTCATTCAACTACTGTCTACTGAGCCTGGGTGCTGCTGGCCTCCTACTCTGCTCTGGGTCCTGTTTGGGAGGCTAAGACAGCCCAGCCCCGGCTGCAGGGAGTGCTCCTTCTCCCCCAGGGAATTGTGTGCTCTGCTTGGGGACCCCACTGCCAATGGAGAGGGTGTCGGAAATGCTGGCCCAGTGGTGCAAGGCGGGTGAGGGATGTCACTCCTGCTCCAGGGGCTTGTGATATCAGAAGGGGGCTTCTGGCAAAGCCACATCTTTCCGTCTGCTTCTGCTCCCCTATCTCACTTCCCTTACTTAATGAATCAGGGCAGAAGGAACCCCCCTTGAGGCTTTGTTTCTTGGGAATCTGATCTAGGACAAGCACCCCCGGGTGCCAGGCACTGTCTGTGCCTGGAGACAGAGGTTAAGCGAGATGGACAAAGCCTCCACACCGGAGCAGCTCAGTGACCTGTTTTCTTTTTTTTAAAAAGAATATTCATGTTTTTATTTATGTATTTATGTATGCATACAAGCTGGGGTACAGGTCAGAGGCGTGGGGCGGTAAGAGGGTTCACCAGAGACAGAGTGGGGAGCAGAACAGGCAGTTTGACCGAAGTACACTACTGAGGGGAGCAGCAGGCGAGGCAGGAGAGGTCTGCCGCGCCATGTAGAAATCTCCCCAGCCGGGTGTCGAACTCACATGCCGCTGCCAACAGCTCCACAGCACGGAGCTTAACTGCTGCGCCAGCAGGGAGGCCCCAGGGACCTGTTTTCTGTACCTTAGTCTTAGAGTTTTGAGAGTCACTTAAGCTCTTTCAATTCCAAATTTCTCATCTCTCAGATGGTGGTAACAGCCCTTGCATTGTGTGAAGGACTAAGCAACAGCTGGGGATGGATGGTTTTTGCTTTCTCCAGAGTCCAGCAGCTGCCCCTCCCCATAATAACTGCTCCTAGACAAAAGTCCTATCTTCTATTTCCATCTAGTTTGCTGCTCCTGTATGTAGAAATTCTAGATGTGCCACTGGCTCTTTAGAACCGTAGATTGATAGAATATGGATTTCATCTTGCTGTATTCTACCTAGGTGTTTGTTGAATGATCATATGATTAAAAAATTAAAAAGACAGTGTTTAATTAATATTTAATGAGTCTGAACTGGAACAAATGACTAGGAAATGGACTTCCCCTTTACTTTTAAATATACTTTTTTAGAGACTATCCTCTGAAGAAAAAGTTCACCTGTTAGATCAAAATCTGGAACACTGACAACACCAAATGCTGGCGAGCGCCTGGAGCAACAGGACTCTCCTTCAGGGCCAGTGGGAATGCAAAAGGGTAGAGCCACTTTGAAAGACGGTTTAGAAGTTTCATAAAAGTCTAAAAGACGTTTACCATATGACCCAGCAATTGAACTCCTTTGTATTTATCCAAAGAAGTTAAAAACATATCCATTCAAAAACCGTCATGTGGATGCTTATAACAGGTTTATTCATACTTGCCAAAACTTGGAAGCAACCAAGATGTTGGTATTGGTGGACATCAAACCCAAACTGAATGGATCAATGGACCATGGTACATCCAGACAATGGAATACCATTCAGCACTGAAAAGAAACGAGCTATTAAGCTCGGGATGGGTGGGGGCAGAGGTGGGAACCATGGAGAAAACTAAAATGCATGTTACTCAGTGAAAGAAGCCAATCTGCAAATGCTATATACTGTTTAGATTTCAACTATATGACTTTCTAGAAAATGTAAAACTATAGAGTTACTAAAAAGGTCAGCGGTTGCCAGGGAGAAGGGATTAACAGCAAAGTATAGATCATCTTTAGGGCAGTAAAACTACTCTGTGTGATGCCTTAACAATGGACGCATGTCCTTATACATTTGTTAAGGTCCAGAGAATGTACAACACTGAGAGTGGACAGTAAGGTAGACGACAGTCTTTGAGTGATAATGATGTGTCCATGGACTTTCATCAGCGTAACAGGTACTGCTCTCAGGGAGGACTCTGGTCGTGGGGAAGGCTAGGTCTGTGGGAAGGCAGAGGGTATATGGGAAACCTCTGTGCCTTTCCCTCAATTTTGCTGAGTCCTTAAACTTCTCTAAAAAAATAAAGCCTCAAAAAACATCAACAAAACCCGTAAAAGTCCGTTCCATTGATATACCTGCGCAAGTATTTAGGAAGTGTCGCGCCCAAAGGAAATCACCCCATACCGCTCTTGGTTCTTCTCAGCTAGCAAATAATGCAACAGACACCAGACAGATTGATAAGAGAGAAAAAAAAAAAGGCCCCAAAGAAGTTTCATTAGCAGCACATCTACCTCCTCTTTACATCGGAGAATCGGAGACTCCAGGGAAAGTGAACAACTCCTCATGCGTGCCGCCATCTTGAATGGCCCTATGATCAACAACAACGTTATTTGCAAGGAAGCACACATCTGGCCCTTGCTATGAACTGGATACAGGGATAAGCACTTTATAACCCTTTTATAGAGCAGGAGATGGAGGCAGTCCTGAATACCAGAGCAATGTGAAAACCATGTAAAACACACGCTCAGATGTAAAATGTTAAAAGAGAAGGCCTTGGCTGGATAGATTAAGTCACAGCACTGACTTCTCCCATGAAAAGCGCTGGAAGGAATTTTTGTTTGAAGGTTTTTCTCTAATTTGTTCCTTTGTTCATTTCATCAGCGGATGACTCTTTTCACCCATTGTTCAAAGTCATGGTTGTTTTTGAACGTTAAACCAAACAGACGATTCCCCCAAGGATAGAGAAAAGGAAAGAAGAAAGAAAATCATGACCACCTGCTATTATCAAGGAGTTTTTTTTTTTTAATCAAAATCCTGTTCTACTGCGCACATGCTAGTGAAAGGAAAATGCTGCCAATAGTTGATAATTTGTTTGGTTATTAAACTTTGATGGGACTTCACTTTAAGGAATCACATAAATGTGTATACACTAGAGTCTCTGATTTTACGATGCATGGTTTATCATTTTTACAGCAGTATCTTAGTTTGGTTGAGTGATTTTTTTCATGCTGGTTATGGAATACTGGGTAGGATTCTTGGCTCCACTATTTACTGTGTGAATTTGGGCAAATTACTAACCTTTTTGAGTGTCTCCTCTTCTCTAAAATGGAGGTGACAGTCACTTCCTCCCACGATTGCTGAGAAGACTGAGACCGCGGGCACAGAGCACTCCACACTATAGCTCCGATGCAGCGGGTGTGCAGGGAACACCAGCTCCGTGGCACCCCTGCCGCCGTCTTCTGACGGGGCTGATGCCTGTCCACGATGAGTGCTCCTCTGAGCAGTGGGCTGACCTGGGAGGCGCACGCCTGCATGCAGTGGGTTCTCAGTTTCTGAGGGTGTCATTGGCCTGTTCTGCTCCATGGCTCTGGGCTTCCTCTTTGTGAGTTTTAATCTCTGTCCTTTGAGAAGATAAGGCGGAAGGCTTCCTTTTGGCGAAAAGAAGAGTCTGACTCTGAAAGAGGTGCAGTGGGGCCCTACACCCAAACGGAGAGCCGGGGAAAGCTACTGTACTGGAAACAGGCAATGAGGTGGAGTTTAAGTTGGGAAAAAAAGTAGAATGAGGGCAAAACAAAAGAAATGATTTCCCACAGCAGGCAGGACTGATGTGGGATTTTTTGGCTCCAACCAGTAGCCCAGGCTGAAAATGTAAATAGAAATGAAACTAGGTAAGATTAAAAAATGATAGGCTGGATTATTCACCTACTTGAGGTTTGAGTGAGGAAATGATCCCATTCTTCTGAAATCAGCTTCTGGGATTTCAACCCATCCTTAGCTCCTCTGTTTTTGGGCATTCATGTTGTTTCCATATCTTAGTTATTGTAAATAGTGCTGTAATAAACATAGGCGTGCAAGTTCAAATTAATGTTTTGGGGTCCTTTGGGTAGATTCCTAGGAGTAGAATTGCTGGGTCATATGGTAGGTCCGTTTTTAGTAATTTGAGCAACCTCCCTCCACACATGGGCACTGGTGTTTTCAAAAAGGCATCCAGTGATTCTAATATGCAGCCAGAGCTGGGAGTCACCCAGTCAGGTTACACTGGTCAACACATTTTTACAAAAGTCATGTTACTGAAATAAAAGTAGTCATTTCCTATCGATTTGTATGTGCGCAACATGAATATGACAGTCAGATTCTAATTTTGGCCCTAGTTTTTTTTGTAATCTGCAGTAAATGGATGTTTACATCACTAATTGCATGCCAATAGTAATAGGCCTACAGTTAATACCTGTAAAAAATCAAGTAATAGACTACTTCTTAGATTTCTTTGCTTGTCTCTTGTACAGCTGTTCAGGAATAGAAAAGATGGAAGACGGTTTCCATTGTGCAAAAGCACAGCCTTAAGACTCAGTTTCGAAGAGTCTAGAAATAGTCTCCATTCTTGTGGGTCCTAGTGATTTCTAAGGCATTCATGAGGCCCTTAATATCGCAACAGAATACCAGAGTACTTTCCTTTCTGAAGAAAGGCTCCAACTGCTGGTGGTGCTTTCGTTATAAAGTAATTGTGATGTCTTCTTCTAGAAGAGTCCATTGTTGGAATCTTGATCCTAGCAACTCTGCCTTGTTCTTGGATAAGTCCAAATCACAAACTAGGTCAGTTAGTTATTCCTGTGTTAGTCTGTGTGGGGTTGATGAAGCACCACAGTGAAAATCTGGATCACTGCATGCTGAAGGAACAGGAGAAGAACAGGTCGGCTCACCCTTGTCCTCATCAGATGAATCAAGAGAATATTCTGCTGGAGGTTCTGGAATAGGATGTCCCTCACCATGTGGAACTGGTCTCAATGCAGATGGAATGTTTGGGTAGACTATTTTCGACTTCTTCTGCTTCGTTATTCTACTGAAAAGAGGAGGAACCAAGCAGAAGTTAAAAAACAATCATTTATGTGGTTGCTTGGCTCTCTCCACACCATGGGGACTGCAAACGGCACTGATGGTCTTTTGCCATTTCAGTACTGTGAAAGCTGTGTTGTACATGTAGCACAGCATATATGCGGGGCCCAAGGCTTGTCTTGGTCACCAACCTTGCATCCGAAGTCAAGATGATAAGCCTTCTTCACTTGAGAAGTGATACTTTTCTTCTGGTTGGCAAATGTCACTTCCCCACAAATACAGCAGAAATTAGCCATGCTTTTAATGCACTTTCGAGGCATTACTGTTCTGTATTGTGCCTAAATGGATAAAATAATAACAGTTCTATGGAACAGTAGCTTAAACTGTCTCGCACAAAGTCTGAAATATTTTCAATGCTCAGCCTTTCAGGGCTTTCTATGGTTCACTACTGGTGTCAGCTTCCTTAAGCAGCCACATGGCAGTAGTATTGCATTGCGTCAGAAAATGATGCAATCAACTCTGGATGATGTGCACATGATGGTATTATGCAATGCAATGCAATATTACATAATTCCAGGCTGATTTAGGATGCCGTTGCAGTCCTACTGGATAAATTTACACAGTGAAACATATAAAATGAATTATATCTTCAAAGCGAGAGCTAATAAAATATTTTCAGGGTTATATTCATGGTCTGCACACCAAGATACTATAGGGCCTTTTTATGTCAGTAATGATCTCACTGTTGACCAGTGTTATCAGGGACCCCTGATTATTTGGGCAGCTACTTTAAAAAAATCTGGTAAAGGTTTATGTAATTTTGTCTCAAGTCAGCAGAGAGGTCAATTTCTTTTTAATTTTGCTTATAAACTAGGAAAGTGTTGCTTTAAGCTTTGATTAAAAACTTTGTTTCAAGAGTCTCTTGGGTGGTTAACTTATTACCTTCAGATTTAAAAAATGTGTTTGGAAACTATATTTGAATATTTGTTGTAGAAAGGTCTGTTTGCCCTTCTAAGGTCATGAACTAAATTAGCCACAGGAGCTTGATTTGGTGCTGCAAAAACCCCTTACCTACTTTCTAACTCCACAGCTAGATACTGAGTCTTTTCTTATTTGGTATTCAAATTAATTCTTCTTTACAGAAAATGTTATTTTGCAAGTAGCTAAGTGACTCTAATGGACTAACTTTCAAATACGATGCAAAATCTCCATGTTCCATGAATTGATAATTTTAAAGAAATTTCCCTATTCACATCACACACACATCAGAAAGAATATCTGATTTTTAATAGCTTTTTAGTTCTTGCTATGAGTTTCTTAGGAGGCTCAATTCTTAGTGACCAGGGCTTCTGGGACATGTCCCTGATTTTCTCAGTAAAACCCTGATTTTGGCTCCCTAGGCTGCTTGGGTCTGTTACAGTGTCTGACAAAGATAAGCATTAACGCTGACATCAGTCCCGTAGAGTGAGGCTTCTTATTCCCATTTTATAGAAGGGTAATCCAAGCCCCCAGAGGGATTGAGGAACCTGCCCAAGTCCACGCAATTAGAAATTGGTTCTGGGTAACAGCCCACATCACTGGACCTTAGAGCTTGGGAGTTTATACTTTCACAGAAATCCCTAATAAGGCACTTGTCTTTTGAAAAAAATGAAATATAATTCATACTCCATAAAAATCACCATATAAAATTATGCGATTCAGAGGCTTCAATACAGTCACAAAACTTCAGTTCTCACGATTCTCTAGTCTCTCTAATTCCAGTATATTTTCATCATCCCAAAAAGAAGCCCTTTATCCATTAAGTAGTCCTGCCTGACTCTCCCCTCCCCCTTCTCTGACAAGCACTACTCTACTTCCTGTCTCTGCGGGTTTGTTCATTCTGGATGTTTCATCGACGTGGAATCGTTCAATGTGAGGCCTTTGGTGGTTGACTTCTCTCATTGAGCATGTCTCCATATTCATTCATGTCATGGCAGGTTTTCCGTGCTTTGTTCCTTTTTATGGCTATTCCATTGTGTGGCTAGACCACCTTTTGGTTATCCATTTGGTTGATGGACATTTATGTTATCTCCACCTTTTGGCTATTATGAGGGACATTATATTTTTATTAAAATTCTGTCATGGGAATCTCTTTTTTTTTTTTAAAATTAGATGACCAAATCTTGTTTCATGCACACTTGTCTGAATTGCTCTATGCAAGTCTCCCGGTGAGGATCACTACATAAGAAATTATGTCACGCCGAGACATAATAGCATAAAGACATTATTATTGTGGATTTTGTGGATCAAGAATTCAGACTAGGTGCAGAAGGGATGACTTGCTTTTGCTTCTGGGAACTTAGCTGGGAAAACTCAAAACTTGAGGGTGATTGGCTGGGGGTTGGACTCACCTAGAGGAGTCTTTGGGCACTTGTCTTTCCTGCCGACCATTAGCTGGGTCTCAGTTGGCCCCTGGCCAAGACATCCATTTATGGCCTTTCCATATGGTCTCCCTTCATGGCTAGTTTGGCTTCCTCACAACGTGATGGTTGGCATCCAAGAATGTGTATCCAAAAAGCAAGGAAGAAGCGAACCTAATTCTTAGGCTCTAGCCCTGGAGGATAAAGAGCATCTTTCTGTTATAGATGGAGGCAGTTGTAAGCTTCAAGGGAGCAGGATCATAGACTCCCTCACACAACATGAAGAATATTGAGGTCACATTATAAGAAGGTGTGGTATGGGAGCAATTGTTTTGGCCATCTTTGTCAAAAGACTATTTGCAGATTGCCTTATCCTGTGCCAGACTCATGGCGGGTCTCTAGTAGATCCTTAGAGAACTGAATGGAATTCAGACTCATCAACAAATTATAACTGGGTCTATCCCTCTGGTAGTGGCTGTCAGAGGGGACTCTTTTGTGGGTATTATTCTAAAGCTTTGCTTTCTGAACTCTAGTTTAGAACTCCATTCTGCAATTTCCTAGCTGTGTGGTCTTGGACAAGTCACTTAGCATCTCTGAGTCTAGTTCTCTTATTCATTAAAGAGGGGAACCTGTTTTTTCCTACTCCACAAAAGTTATTTTGGGAAATCTATGCACTAAGATATAAAGGGGACTTATTACAGAGCCTGCCTGCAGGTAGTTTCAACAGTGATAGCTATTATTATTGCTGCTGTGATTACCCAAATGTAATCCCTGTTATCTTCTACTTTTCAGGATTCAGGCTGAACCTTAGGGGCTAGGGTCAAATCCTATTAGTGAAGAAACAGCAGAAATCGGAGCTCATCTGCCTTTCTTATTTCCCATTTCCTTCTGTTTCTTTTATTAATATTTTCTGTCCTGCAGATAACTTCCTATTGAATTTCAGAGAACTCAGACAAATCATAGTGGGTGCTATTGACTTAAAATAATAAAAATAATAATGTTCCAATCTCAGGGAAGTTTCCATAGTCCTAAAGTCAAAACTTCCGCTCTGCCTGGTGCTGGAATTATCCTCAATTAGAATCCCAGCCTCCCTGCTGCTGTTGCTTGTCGAGGTAATTATTCTGTCATCATTAATTCAATGAAACCTATTAACCCACATCAGATAGTGTATTTATCTACAATGCGTGTTACCTGCTTCTCCAGCAAGACAGCTGTCATGCTTCACGCCTGCTGTCTCTTTGTTGAAGTCTGATATTGTTCGTTTGTAAGGGTTTCATATGTGTGTTTCAGAATCCTCCTTAATGGTGTTCTGATAATTTCCCAGGGACCAGATGGCCTGCTGGGGGAACTTCTCCCACAGGCTTGCACCCTTTCTTCCTCGTTCCCCATTCCTTCCTTCCCTCTGGGGGCTGAGAACCGGATTCTGGTGCCAGACAGTCTGTGTTTGAAGCCGGCTCTTCCTGAATCTTGGTGGGGAAGAGGGTGTTGCTTAGTCTCCCTGAGCCTCAGTTACCTTATCTGTCAAATGCAGGTAATGCCAACCCCTCTTAAAGGACTGACTGTGCTAACACGCAAGGCACTCCTAGACCGCTCCTGGCTCACAGTGGGTGTGAAGAAAGTGTTAATGATAATCCTTTCCATGTTCTTCTCTCCTGTCTTTGTCACTTCGGGCTAGTCTAAAAAAAATGCCACAGCCTGCGTAGCTTAAACCACAACCATTTATTTCTCATGGTGGTTCTGGAGACTGGGAGTGCAAGATTGGGGCACCTGCACAGGAAGGCTTGGGGAGAGCCCCCTCTTGGGCTGTAGATGGTGGATTTCTCCTGCTGAACTCATATGGTGGAAAGAGGGCTAGTTAGCTCTGTGGGGGCTCTTTTATAAGAACACTGATGCCGGCCTCCCTGGTGGTACAAGGGGTTAAGTCTCAGCACTATGAAGCCATCAGCAGCCACTGTAATGTGAGCTTGATCCCCGGCCAGGGAGCTTCCCACATGGCTGGCAGACCTCTCCTGTCTCCCCGCTGCTCCCCTCAGCAGTGTATTTCAGTCAAGCCGCCTGTTCTGCTCCCCACTCTGTCTCTGGTGAATCCTCTCCCTGCCGCCCCTCACGCCCACACACACCTCTGGCCTACACCTCAGCTCTTGTATGCATAAATAAATAAATCTTAAAAAAAAAAGACACTGATGCTATTCTTGAGGGCTCCACCGTCAGGACCCAATCATCTCCCAAACACCCTGCCTCCTAAAACCATCACCTAGGGGTTAGGATTTCAACAGGTGAATTTTGGGGGAACATGTATATTCAGTCCCCAAAACCTCCCTTCCAAAGGAAGAAAGCCCCTTATAAGCACAGGGTATGTGGCAGCTTCTTAGCTCACTGCTGGGATCTACCCGAATAGTCTCTGTGGCTCCTCCAGGGAGGGAGACAGTCACTGAATAATTATTAACCAACACCAGTTGTGACGAATGCCACTGGGCACTGGATAGGTACGACAGATAGTTTGCTTTCTCTGGTCAGGGAAGACTTCCTGGAGGAAGTGGTATTTGAACAGAGATTTTCCAGGAGGAGACTGTGTGTGTGTGTGTGTGTGTGTGTGTGTGTGTGTGTGTGTGTGTGTGTGTGTGTAAGTTAAGGACAGAGCCCTTCTGACTAGGGGATAGTGCTTCTAAAACTCTGAAGTAGGAAGAACCCTCCATTAATTTTCTGAATAGGTGATACTTTCACATGGTTCCAATGTCAAAACATGCACAAGGATAAATAGTCAGAGGTCTCTTGCTTTTCCATTTATCATTCCTCCCACTCCCCCTCTGCCCTGACTCTAGATGCAACAGGCAAACCATTCTAGAAATGTGTGTGTGCACATACATATATTCTTTTTTTAAGATTTATTTATGCATACAAGAGGTGGGGTGTCGGCCAGAGGTGTGGGTGGGGGGTGAGAGGATTCACCAGAGACAGTGGGGAGCAGAACAGGTGGATCGATCAAAATACACTGCTGAGGGGAGCAGCAGGCAAGGCAGGAGAGGTCTGCTGCACCATGTGGGTCAGCTCCCTGGCCGGGGATCGAACTCATGCTGCAGTGGCTGGTGATAGCTTCATAGTGCTGAGACTTAACCCCTTGTTTCACCAGGGAGGCTGTTGTCTTCTTTTTTTTTTTTTTAAACATAAAAGAGATCCATTTTTCTGCTACTTGCCTTTTTTCTTTCTCTTAAGTAGAAATCTTAGAGATCCTCCCAGGCTATTACATAGAGAACTTTCTTACTCTTTTTGCTGCAGCTGCAGAGAGCATGGTATATGGAAGGTTCTAGTTTATTCAATCAGTCTCCTACTTTGGATGTTCAGATGTCGCCCACTACCTCTGCTATTACAAATAAGCTGTAACTGATAACGTGATACCTGTGTGATTTGCTAGTGTATGAATGTTCCTGTGGGATAAATTCCTAAAATTGGAACAGTTGGGCCAAATTTAATATACTTTTTTATAGATATTGTCAGAATATTCTCCAGAGAGGCAGTATCAATTCACACTCCCTCTCCAGCTCTGTTTGAGAGTGTTCATTTCCCTACAGTTCCATCAACCACATTGGATTATCAGGTTCTTTTAAATTTTGCCAATCTGATAGGTGAGAATTGATATCTCAGCAGAGTTCTAATTTGCATTTCCTTTTTTACAAGTAACAGAGCATTTTTTCATATATTGGAGAATCACTTGTATTTCTTTTCTTATAAACTACCCATTTCTTTTGCCCATTTTTCAATTGGTCTGCTATTTTTCTTATTGATTTTATACAAGAGGGAATTTAGTCCTTTTATATGCTAGACTTCACAAACATCATTTTTTGGTTTATCATTTCTATTTTGACTTTGTATTTTGGTGGCTTGGGCTTTGCAGACTTTTTTTTTTTTTAGTTTTATGTAATCAAATGAGTACATTTTGATGGCTCCTGGATTTGTGACACTCTAAAGAAAATCCTTAGCAAAGTCATAAGAAAACCCCATTCTTAAAAAAGTATTTTCAGGAAAGGTGACTCCAGATGCTGTTTTAATTACATTTTCCTGGGTTTATCACCCATCATGGCAGAAATGCTTTTTTAAATCCAAATAAAACCCTGATGCTGTAGCTTAGGCCCACCTTGGGAGATTTTTTCTTTGCGTTAGCAAACATTTCTTGAGCACCTACTATGTGCTGCTGTGAAATTGAGGGCACGGGTGCTACATAGGTTAATAAAGAAGCCAACAAAAACTGTTAAAAATCCTACCACCCAGAAATAACTACCATAAACATTTGGTCTTTATCACTAAAGATTTTTTTTTTAGGTCTATCATTTTAGGGCTCGCCAGAGAAGTAGCACCAAGAACCAATAGGACATAGAAGAGGAGATTTGTTATAGGAGTTGATGCACAGGTATGGAGGCTGAAATGCATTGTGGTCTGTCAAGCCTGAGATACTAACCACTGACACTTTTCAGAAAAAGCTTGCTGACCCTGCTGTCTAACCTCGCGGCTTACCTGTGTGAGGCACAATTCGGCGCTTCTGGTGCGTGTCAAACCAGCCCCTGTTCACTTTCCTTTCCCAAAATCCTTTGCTTCTCTTACAGACAGGAAATTGGTAGGGAAGGGGAATTGGGCTGGTCATACTGCATATGACCAGCTGATTTGTGTTGCTGCTTCTCATTTTCTGTTGCAAAGATTGGGGTGTTCCATCTTTTTGCCCTGTAACTTCCAAACATTTAAAACCAACCCTCTGAGTCATAATAACATGTCAAGGCTAAGAAATGACTGTCTCCCTCTGCTGGTTTTAAGCGTCTTAAGGAAACAGGGTCTCTGTTTTCTACTTGGGCTGAACAGTCTTTACAACTATTTTAAAATCTGAGGAATATCTTGGGTTGCAGGACTAAGGATGAGTGGGTGCCCAGCCATGTCATGCTCTGAAGAGGTGTTAAGTGAAGGCAGGTGGAGACCTACCTGCAATGGCTCCATAGCACTTGGGTTTTTCAACCTGGCATTTTGTTGACATTTAAACCAGGTGACTCTTTGTGGTGGAGGCTGCAGGATGTCTTGAAGTATCCCTGATGTGCAAGATGGGATGATAGCCACCTAAAGGTGTCCATGTCCTCCTTCCAGGAATCTGTGAATAAGGTACCTTACATGGTAGGAAACAAATCAAACTGAACCTTTGCAGATGTGATTTAAGTGAAGTACTTGGAGATGGGGAGAGTATCCTGGGCCTGATGAAACCAGCAGTTTCCTTCTAGGAGAGAAGGTGATACGATGCCCGAAGCAGAGAGGGAAGAGAAGATATTGCAGTTGCCGGCTTAAAGATGGAGGAAGGGCCCATGACCCCAGGAGTGCAGGCCATCTGCAGAAGCTGGGGCCCGCAGGAGACAGTCTTCCCCAGAGACTCCAGAAAGTAGCCATGCAGAGTCAGGCTGGTGGAACCACAAACTAATACATTTTTGTTGTTTTAAATCATTAGGTTTGCAGTGGTTTGTTACAGCAGTCACAGAAAATGGGTACTATGGCATCCGCTCACCGGATGCCAGTAATCCCTGTCCCAAGGTGTGACAACCACAAAGGACTGCAGATATTATTGCCAAAAGTCCCCTGGGGGGCAAAATTACACCTAGTTGACACCCACTGTATTAGGGAGATTCCATAAGCAGCTGCAAAATATCAAGCAGAGAGAAGTCCACGTCCTGGGTGCTTCAGCCAGCTGTGACTTCAGGTGGGCCCGTGTCAGCCAGGTGTGGCTTCAGGTGGGCCCATGTCGGCCAGGTGTGGGAAGCTGAGAGACCTAGACAGCCCATCCTGTTCCTTGTCACTCCTTTCTGCTCCTTTACCTCTGGAATTCACGCCCGGTACTCAGCAAGCGTGGCTGGGCATCTTAATGAATGTGACAGCTGACCCCGCCGGGGCCTGCCTTAGTGCAAGATGACAGCTGCCTTTCCCTGTGGGCCAGACTCCTGGGCCTGACTCCCTTCATGCCTGGCAGGAAGGACTTCCTTCCAGCTGAGCCTCAGTAGCGAAGTCATAACGCATCCCATGCACCAGAAAGAGATTCTGCTTCATACGAGGGAAGCCGGTCATTGCTTGCTGGGACGGCAGGGGCATTATGAAACCAAGGGACAGTTTGCTTAGGAAGGGAACTGCGGCCCAGCTGGGCGGAGGCTGGCAGCAGGAGGAGTCGAACTCTCAGTCTCCATTTCCAAGTTGCAAAGTCCTGGGGGAGAGAATTGGGTCTTATTGCCTGAGCCCAATAGCTCAACCAGCTCAAACCACTGGAAAGAACTTGCTCAAGGTCACACAGTCTTAGTTGCAGCACTGGGCTGCCTCTCCTGACTTCCAGCACTACCTCTAGTACCTCTCGCACAACCTCATGTTCCTTTATCCATGAGGTAGTGCTAGAGCCTTTGGGGAGATGAGATTGTGTCATATAGACAGTTAGCCAAGAAGTAACCCACAAAGGAAAGTTCTTTGTCATTGGCTGAAATGACACTTCCATGGGAAAATGTGGACTGTTTTTCCACTGTGTTCTAGGCATCTGGATGTTTTTAGAGATAGAAAATTGGCGTGTATTTCACTGGCAAATTGAAAATGTTATAGTTGAGTTTTGGGGAAATTATTACAAATCACAGTATGGTGGAGTTTTAAAAACTCCTGAACTATTTTCAACAGTTTCTGACCCCACCCCCACCCCACGACCCTGCCAGTTTCTCCGAATCTTTGGCAGTTGCTACAGGCTGGTTGAGTTTTAACTTTCTGATGTGCTCTTCTGTGTTTGCAATGAATTCTTTTTTCAGGCACCACCAGTACAACAGGTTGAATTTATTTAGTTCGAATTCAACACTCAACACGTTTTTATTTTATAAAAATTAAAAAAAACAGACATGCCAAGGAAAATTAAAAATTCACTGAGAGCCTCACCATCTATAAAAAACTTCACATCTTGCTTCATTTTATGTCCTTCCAGACTCTTTTTCTTATAATTTTAAACTTTTATGGAAAAAAATGGGATTATGCTACATCTTCTGTTTTATTACTGACTTTTTCATTTAACTATTAAATTACCCTTCAGTGACCTTAAATGTATGCTGATTACTCTTTTGAATAACTTTAAAACTCTTCCATGTCTTGGTTGTGCCACGATTGATTTAACTTCTCCATTATCAAGGGAACCTTTTTGTTTCCATGTGGTTGAAAAGTTCGTGATGGTTAGGTGACTGCAGAATAAATCAAATGACATGGGATACCCAACCTTCTTTGTTCTCGGCGGTATTGTCTCAGTACCCAGAGTTCTGCTGGTCAGCTAGGTACCGAGTCAGGCACGGGGACTCTTACCAAGGACAAAAGTCCCAGTTTGAGGAACATAGTGGGAAACCAGTATCTGCTGAAAACATCAGGCAGATATTATAGCCAGAAATGCCACATCAGCTAGAATACCTTACTTGAAAAGAAGAGCAGAAAGTTAGAGGTAAGAATAGAGAATAGGGGCCTCCCTGGTGGCGCAGCGGTTGAGCGCTGCTCTGTGGAGCTGTGGGCAGCGCACGATGTGAGTTCGACGCCCGGCCAGGGAGAATCCCACATGGTGCGGCAGACCTCTCCTGCCTCTCCCACTGCTCCCCTCAGCAGTGTGTTTCTGATCTGCCTGTTCTGCTCCCCGCTCTGTCTCTGGTGAGCCCTTTTGCCGCCCCACGCCTCTGGCCTGTACCCCAGCTTGTATGTATAAATAAATAACTCTTTTAAAAAAAAGGAATAGAGAATAGAGACAATAAGCTTTGACTGGCAGGAACGATGGAGCCCCCAGGCAGGAGCCCCTGGTCCGCGCACCCCAGCTCACATCCCCATAACACATCCCCATCCCCGCAGACACTCCCTACTCCTTGCCCCACCTTTGTTCTTGATTCTAGTAAACATGATGCCTGTGGATGGGGCTGCACGTTCCTGGCCAGTGTAGCCCCTCCAGGCGGCTCACTGCTCCGACACACTTGGACTCTGAGTCATCTTCCCTGCCCCGCGCCGCTCCCAACCTGCCACTCTGTGAGGCGACAATCATGAATTGTCCTATTCTTTATCCAAAAATTTATTTCATTTTGGATAGTTACACAGTATTTTTGTCCTTTCTGATGAGAGGATGTTTTCTTTTTTTTTAAATAGATATTTTATTTATTTTTGTTATTCATAGCTTTTACATTATTGTGTGTTCCCCATAGATTACCCACCACCTGTTCACCCGTGGAGCTATCACCATTGTCCTCCGAACTCCCCACCTCCCCCCTCTTGAGCCCTACGCCTCCCTTCCTTCCCTGCTGAATGTCGCTTTCTTATTTGGCTCCCCTATATTCCTGTTATAAGTGAAATATTTATCTTTTTCCTTCTGGGTTATTTCACTGATCATGATCCCCTCTAGGGCTATCCATGTTGCTGCGAATTGCATGTGTTTGTCTTTTTTGAATGCTGAATAGTATTCCATTGTGTATATGTACCACATCTTCTTGATCCAGTCATCTATTTTTGGGCATTTGGGTTGTTTCCATACCTTAGCTATTGTAAACAGTGCTGCAATAAACATGCGGGTGCATGTATCTTTTCGGATTAGTGTTTTTGTGTCTTTTGGGTATATTCCCAGTAGTGGTATTGCCGGGTCATATGGAAGTTCCATTTCTAGCAGTTTGAGGAAATGCCATACAGCTTTCCATAGTGGTTGGATCAATTTGCATTCCCACCAGCAGTGTAGTAGAGTTCCTTTGTCTCCACATCCTCGCCAACATTTGTTGTTGCCTGTTTTATTAATGTGCGCCATTCTCACTGGCGTGAGGTGGTATCTCATTGTGGTTTTAATTTGCATTTCCCTGATTATAAGTGATGTTGAACATTTTTTCATATACCTGTTGGCCATTTGCTTTTCTTCTTTGGAGAAGTGTCTTTTTAGCTCTTCTGCCCATTTTT
>PVIJ01012880.1:0-47608 GCA_004024925.1 Scalopus aquaticus
TTATGGTTTCTGGTCTTACATCCAGGTCTTTTATCCATTTTGAGTTGACTTTTGTGCAGGGTGTGAGGTAGTAGTCTAGCTTCATTTTTTTGCATGTGGCTGTCCAGTTTTCCCAGCACCATTTATTGAATAGACTGTCCTTGTTCCACTGCATTTTCTTTGCTCCTTTGTCAAAGATTAGTTGTTCATAGATATGTGTAGAGTCAGTTTTAATTGGCCATTCTGGTGAGTGTATATAAATATCCTATTGAAATTTTGCTTTGCAATTCTGGTGACTAAAGGTGTTGTGTGCTCATTGACTGTCTGAGTCTATTCTGAGTGTGATAATAAGAATACCATAGACTATAAGGTTTAACCACAAACAATTTCTCACAGTCCTGGAGACAGAGCAATGTCTTCTGGGGATTTCCTGGATTACAGTGGCTCCATTCTTTTGACCTAATCATCTCCCAAATGTCCCCATTCTTAATACTTTCTAATGACTTCTTTTGGTCATGATTGCTTTATAGCTGCAGTTATCACCACTGCTCCTGTCCTGTTCTCCTTGGATTCTTCTAACTCAATATCCAGTTCCCTTGCAGTCAAGTGGCACTGAGTTTTGGTCAAATGGGCACAAGCAGAAGTGATCTGTGGACCCTATCTAGGCTAGCTCTTTGAGGGCAACACCAAGCCAAACATCACAAGTACCCCATCCTTATTGTCCTTTTGTCATACTTGGGTTGAGTGAAGATACCTCCTAAGACCTAGTGGAAGGTAAAAGCATGAAATGGGGGAGTCTAAGGCCTTGAATGAAGAACAGAACCCTCTCCTGACTTCTACTGTACTATGTTCTGGCTCTAAACAAATGTTCATCCTTAGATTCAGGTGCTGTGTGTTACAATAGCTAGTATTATCTACCTGATCTCTAAAACACTCCAGAAAAGCCTATAATCACGTATACTTCTAATATATCAAGGACTCTGATCATGCTTCATCTTTTCATTTTGGTGTGAGTGAGTATGATAACAAGAATACCATAGACTATAAGGTTTAACCACAAACAATTTCTAGATTAGATTGGTCACCTACCCAAGATTAAGACTTATGATTCTTTCAAGATGGTGCCTTTGTGGGCTTCCCTGGTGGTGCAACAGGTTAGCACAGCACTGTGGAGCTGTCAGCAGTTGCAGCGCTGGTTCAATGCCCAGCTGGGGAGAAACCCACATGGTGTGGCAGACCTCTCCTGCCTTGCCTGCTGCTCCCCACAGCAGTGTATTTCGGTTGATCTGCCTGTGCTGCTCCCCACTCTGCCTCTGGTGAACCCTCTCACCACCTCACGCCTCTGGCCTGCACCCTAGCTTGTATGCAAAAATAAAATAAATCTTTAAAAAAAAAAAGATGGTGCCTTTGTATGTGGTACCGATAACAAATTGTGTTACATCCAAGAAGTTGTAAAAAACAGATCTTTCCTAAACCTATATACCTCATTTAGTCAAGTGCATTTTATGTAAAAAAAAAAAACAAAACACATGTATTCAAAAACATTCATTAACATACTTATAACAAATTCTTCAAGCTTAGTATTTATTTTACTGTCTTTGCTCCACAATCTCCCAAACATTGAAGGCTTCATAGGAAACATGAGTAACAGGGTATTTAAAGAATTATGAAAAAGTGTTCGGTTCCAAAGATCAAAACTTTCACCCATCTGGTACATATAAATCCTATACATAGATTTTATGAAGGGGGTTATCCTGAATTATTTGCTGGGTGTTGGATTTGGTACATAATAAATATAAATGATCCTTATGGGACAGTAGATTAACATCCACAAGAAAAAAAAATCAAACATCTATGGAATTTGTATGGAAAGATGCTATATTTTTCTCATATAGAAAACAGCATCTAATCCCCAAGAGATGAACTATGGTCCTTGCTTTTAAATCCCTTACTAAATTCTCCCCAAGGGGAGAAGGAAGGATTCACCTACTAAATGATATTTGGAAAGGGAGCTATGCAGGTCTAGTTTATCCCTCTGGGCCTTCCCATTTTGTATTTTTCTGTTCATGAAAGGTACTTCAGGCTTCCCACAGGACTGATGACTGACAATGTTGAGGAAGACTTGTGGATGGCTAGCTGTAACAATGACAGGTGGACCAGTCTGTACAATTATGAGGTGAAGTGTCTGGAAGTCAAGTGAGACTGGTTGCCTAAGCCACATGCTTCCAAACAGGTTTCATTAATAATAAAGCTCACATTTTAATCTTCAGTTACTGGATCCTGAATCTCTTAACTGCTTCTGAATTTGAAGTGGGTATATGGGCAATGGGAATATTTATTGATCCTTTGGATTGTAACAAATGCACAGGTAATAAAATCCATGTGATACAAAAATCAGTGAATAGCTAATAGCATCCACTCTTATGTGAAAAATTGCACTAGATTTTCTTCTTGTTTTTCTAATTCCTCAAGTTAAGACAGAAAATTGCTTATTTGTGTTCTTTATTTTTTTTGATGTGGATCTGATTGCTATTTACTTTCCTTTTACTATAAGACATTGCTGAAAGAAATAAAAGACACAAAGAAATGGAAAAATATTCCCTGCTCATGGATTGGAAGAATCAACATTGTCAAAATGGCCATCCTACCCAAAGCAATATACAGATTCAATGCAATCCCAATAAAAATACAGATGGCATATTTTAAAGGACTGGAGAAAATACTACTGAAATTCTATGGGATGACAAAAGACCCCAAATAGCAAAAGCAATCTTGAAAAAGAAGAAAGAGATGGAGTATTATGCTTCCAGACTTCAAGTTCATTATAAAGCTATAATAGCTAAAACAACCTGGTACTGGAACAAAAAAAGACATACAGACAAATGGAATAGAATTGAGAGCCCAGAAATAAATCCACATGTATACAGGTAGTTAATCTATGACAAAAAGTCTAAAACATACACTGGAACAAAGATAGCTTCTTCAATAAATGTTGTTTGGAAAACCAGACAGCTGCATGCAAAGGAATGAACCTAGACCATGATCTCCCACCATACACCAAAATCAACTCAAAATGGAACAAAGATCTGGATGTAAAGCCTGAAACCATAAAATACATAGAAGAAAACATAGGCAAAACATTTCATGACATAAGCTTTAGTGATGCTTTTAGGGATCCATCCCCAACAGCAAGGAAAACAAAACAGAACATAAACAGCTGGGACTACATCAAATGAAAATATTCCGTTCAGCAAAAGAAACCATAACTAAAATGAGAAGTCACCCTACTTAATGGGAGAAAATATTTGTATACTGTACATCGGACCAAGGACTGATATCAAAGATATACAAAGAACTCATAAAGCTTCACAAAAACAAAACAAATAATTCAATCAAAAAGTGGGCAAAGAAGACACTAGAATGGACATCAGGCACATGAAAAAAAAATGCTCACAATCACTTATTATTACAGAAACGCAAATGAAGACCACAATGAGATACCATTCCACACCTGTGAGAATGACCCATATCTCAAAGACCAGAGACAAGTGTTGGTGAGGATTTGGAGAAAAGGGAACCCTCCTACACTGCTGGTGGGACTGAAAACTGGCCTAGCCCTTGTGGAAGGCAGTATGGATGTTTCTGAAAACATTAAATATGGATCTGCCATTTGACCCAGAAATTCCACTCTTAGATATCTATCCAAAAAATTAAAAAAAATAATTCAAAAGGAAATTTGCACTCCCATGTTTGTTGCAGCATATTTACTGAAGATAAACTATGGAAATAATCAAAGTGCCCCAGAACAGAGGGGTGGATCAAGAAGATGTAGTATATATACACAATGGAATACTACTCAGTCATCAAAAAGATAAACTCGTTCCATTTACAGCAACATGGATGGAGCTTTGAAGGATAATGTTAAGCAAAATAATTCAGAGGGATAAAGATAAATACCAGATGGTGTCACTAATATGTGGAAAGAACAAGGTCATAATTGTCTGTGCTGGTGGAGTATGAGTGAGTTGGTAGGGGATGCACTATGGTGGTAATATCTGATGAGGATATCCCAATGTTCCCTCAGTTAAAAATAAATTAATTAATTATAAATGCACTACAGACTATATGTAACCTCAAAAGCAAAACAACAAAAACAAAACCCAAACGAACAAACGGACTTTTCTCAAATAGATTGAAATTCTTGAAGGAAAGAATATACTTGCATGAAAGGTAAAATCAGTCAAAAATGGCATGTAAGTAATGTGAGATGATGTGAGAAAGACTTCAATTCTTTTTTATTTATTTATTTTATTTTATTCATTTATACATGCAAGCTGGGATACAGGCCAGGGGCATGGGGCGGCGAGAGAGCTCACCAGAGACAGAGTGGGGAGCAGAACAGGCAGATCAGAAATACACTGCTGAGGGGAGCAGCGGGCGAGGCAGGAGAGGTCTGCCGCACCATGTGGGATTCTCCCCGGCTGGGTGTCGAACCCTCATCGCGGGTTGCAGACAGCTCCACAGCGCAGCGCTCAACCGCTGCGCCACCAGGGAGGCCCCAAGAAAGACTTCAATTCTAATAAGAGTTTACAGATAAGAGATTTTGCTGAAGAAGTTGGATATATGTAAGGATATACACAAAAAGACAAAAAATATCAATTTACTTCAACTTACGTGGTTTTAGCTTTCCATGGCATATAAAAACTGGTAAGCAAATATACAAAGAAAATAAAAGATTTTAAGTTTATTAGTTTCCTGTATTTAAAAATAATTATCTGCTTTTAAAAAATTTTCTGTAGCACACCAATGTCAAGAAAGTGTTAATGGGAACAATGTTAACTAAGAGTTGAGATCATCAGTCTTTTCTTCATGTTCTCATTTATATGATTTTTCTCTCTATACCCCCCCTGCATCTATTCTTTCTCTGTAACTTATTATTCTTTAGTAGAATGGATAAGTATATCCTAATGAATCAAAAAAAAAAAAAAGAAGTAACTTGGCCTTCAGCAAGCAAGTGGTAAGAATGGACATTGATGTGAGCGCTGGCATGTGAACAAAGGATAGCGTCAAGGAAGCCTGTGTTCCTCATATGAGCTTTGCTTTTGGTTTCTCAACATCTGAGTAACTTTTTGGCTGTACCACACCATCTCTGCTTCTAATTTCCATCGAGCATCTGGGTGCTGGATAACACCTGCCTATACAAATGTATGGCTTTAATATACCTTAAAGAAGCACACTGAAGTAACCAAGTCATTACATGCGGCACATTATTTCTGAGAATAATTCCCCAGTGGTGTTACTGATAGAGAGACACTCCCACATGAGTGAGGAACTGTGTCTCCTTTTTGAAGGTGCATCTTTATTCTGGCTGTGAGTGAATCTGCTGACTACCCTGTGTCTGTTGTCATCAAAATCCCCCTTTCTTCTTCTCTTTCATGCCAGGAGATAGAGTAATGTCAGGAGCCACCAACCATAAGGACTTTTAAATGCTGATTCTAATTTTAGAGTTGATAATGCAGGTGTTTGATTCTGAGCTCCTTTTTCCTGGGCGGAGGGACATTTCTAGTATCTTCTTGAGATATGGAGCATGTGGAGAAGAAGGGGAAACCTTTGGTTTTCCTGAATGTGGTAGTGGTATGGCTTAACTTTAACCACAAAATCAGGTTCATGTGCCTTTAAGTTTATTAGGGAATATCGAGTAAAGATGTAAACTTCACAAATCAATACTTGAGAAGCTTTGAAGTCAAGGATATTGATGTTCTTCATGGCTGGTATGGAATTTCTACAATGTCATTTTTGAAGTAAGTTGGGTGACTTTTAATCTGTATTACTTGCTTTTGAGGCCAAGGGGGTTCATAAAGTGTTCGTTATATTCCATTGAAGTAAGGATTCTCCCTTTTACATACTACTCAATCCTTTCACAGTGCCTAATTTCATAGAACTAAAAGACATACATTAAATACCACATGTATGTTTAAGGCATTTATGTCAGAACCAAGAGTTGCTTATCTAATATTCTATCCTTTTTTTTTTTTACTAAGAGGCTTATATTTTGTCAGTTTTGCATTGTACCTACCTTATGTATGTACATTTTCTAGACTTTCTTGCACATGATAAAATTTTAGCCAAAGAGATGTTAACAAAAATCACTGGACGTGGTTTCTTAGAAAGGAATTTTAAAGAGAACTGTCTCACCTGAAGTGCATGTTTTTGCTCTTAAAGTTTCCATCTTCATTTTGCCAAGAATTGACATTATAATTGTTGGTGCTCCAGCAACTGTAAGATCAAAAACCATGTTTTAAGGATTGAAGAAGCCCATATCCTAATGACATTGTGGAAATTCCATACCAGCCATCAATTTTTTATCTTTACACTTTTTAAAATCACTACTACTTGTATCTACTGTTACGGTGCAATACAATTTAATCCTTAACTAAGGAGATACTAAATTTTCAGCTTAGAGATAACAGAGATATGAATGTGTGGGATGGAAGCATATTTTACATAAGATAACTTGGTGCAATTCTAACTTTAAGCATTGAGGATGAGTGTGTCCTCTATTTCTATAAGTTTTGTATTGCATCAAGGAGAACATACTGAAATAAAAGCATCCCACTTAAAGAGACATTTCTTTGCTTTGGTTTATTTGTCATTACAAGCATGTCAACTTGTGTTAGAAGTTTCAGTGGGATGGGACACGAAGATTGGCAACTTTGACATCTGACAGATTTGGGTTTTGAATCTTGACTACACTATAAATTGGTTGTGCAATTTTAAACCCACTATTGCATTTTCTAGTCTCAGTTTTCTGGTCTATAAAATGAGGATGCCTAAGGTTGAAATGAAGAATCTATAAATGGCATACAAAAGGGACTCAGTGAAGTTCCTGGTACTGTAGGTGATTATTCCTGCATTTTCTTTTCCTTCTTTCACTGAACAATGTTTATTGAACATTTATATGCCATTCTGCATTGGTCATTCATTTCTTTGACTCTGAGTTCACTCTAGATGGAGTTAAGAGCATTAGGACGAAGCATCAGAAGAACTAACGTTTGATCCATTTAGCTCATTGTCACTGACTAGGGGAAGAGTTGGTATCAGAGCTCCCTTGCAAGGTTCAGTTAAGAAACCAAAGTGAAATCACAGTGGCCTGGTGAGACTTGCTGCTGACCGTCCAAAACCAACTGTAAGACTAAAGATGGAGCTGGCTGACACAGTTGGAAGTGGAAGCCAGAGAAAAACTTTAAAATTCTATCTGGAAAGAATTGTACCTCTCCAGAAAATAGAATAGGTTTTAGTATACAGAGACCCTAAGAACTGAGATTCAGTGGAACTCATTTCTTTGTGACTGCAGCCCTGGACATTCGTTTCATATTCCAGCAGATAAGAGATTAAGTACTTGAAAAGTCAATAAAGTCAGTAGAATATTTAAACACGTATTTTAGCTATGTCAGACCCTGACCCTTTTCAGTACATCTTTCCTCAGTTATCTCTCAATGAACTTGGCCAATTGTGTGAACTCTCAAATGATCAGCAAATTTGACCTTATTCCATATACATAATTTGTGAATTATAACATGAAATAAATACTTAGATAAAGACTTTGGGTAGAGAGAAGTGAAAAGGTACAGAAAATTTACCTTGTAAGAAATTACGTTGTTATTCATTTTCCTTCCTTTGTTCATCAAGACTCTAGATTCGAGGCACTTGCAATTATAAAGAACAACTCTAGTAGTGTCTCATATTTGCTGAAAACTTGCCAAGTGCTGGGACTTAATATGGCTTATTATTATGTTAAGTGCTCCCCATCAATAGCTGTCATTCGTGAATATAAACTTGATGTTGGGACAAGTTTCACTGGGAAGCTGTGTGCCATAGCACAAAGAATAGAGTCTTGGGAATCAGTAAGACTTGAGTCTGAATCCTGACTGTATAACTTAAGCCCGTTTTTGAAGAGCTCTCAACCACAGTTAACTATTCTCTACTGTTTTTCCCATTTTTCAAATGCATAAAATGAATCTGAACAGAATTGGGCCGCTTGCCCCAGGTCACACAGCCAGTCAGCAGAAGAGCTACCTTGTATCAGGGAAAGCGTGTGTTTTCCCACACATTATTGTACTTCCCATATCTTAGGGGCTCCACAATCACAGAGGGACAGGAAACACCCTCTGTTTACATATGAGGAAGAGGGGCTACAGAGGGCTAACTCTGTGCTCCAGTTATTGTAAGAATCAGAACACCAGCCCACATGTCTGCCTTCTCAAGAGGGTGTGAGGGGGCACAAGTGGAAGAAAATGATCTACTTACCAATATTTTACCTTCATTTTTTCATTTTTTGGGCTTTGAAACAAGAACATAAGTCAGCATAAGATCTGGATTAGATACATTCTCCTGGTTTCCAATGTATCACATTTCTACAAGATTTATGGATGTTTCTCCTGGGTTAGAAAAACTTCTGGTGGATTATCAGACCGTGTTTACGTTTTTCACTTATCTTGGACAGCCTTATTTTGGTCTCCAGCTCTCTGGGATAAGCTTTTGCCTTTTGACTCTCTCCATCGTCCACATAACTTTCCCTTCCCCTTCTCTGTACCTCTGTAGTTTTCTTTCTTTTCAGTTGCTCGTTTTCAGCCTGACTAGCAATTTGTGTATTTATCTGCCGTTTGTTTTCTGGTTAGTACAACAGTTAACTCCTAAATTGTGCATACTTGGGATCCAGCATTTATAATTCTTATCTCCCCTTTGAGGAAAGTGCTTTTTCTCTAGGTTGTCAATATGGTTTCTCATAGTTAGTTTTATTTTTTCCTATTAGCAAATGTTTTCTTGCAGTTTTGAAGAACACTTTGGTAGATCCTCATAACACAGAAAACATCTTTGCTTCAAATCCCAGAACTATATTTTGTGGAGCTTTTTTTTTTTTTTTTTTTTGACAGAACAAAGAGCATTTGCAACTGCCAGTTCTTTGGCTCTTGTTGCTTCCTTTTAGGCTCTAAATGGTAACCAGATACTGACTCAAGTTCTGTGGCCTCATTCTGCCCCCTCCCGTTCCCTTTTCCTCTTGAGGTTCATTATTTTCTCCAAATTAAAATGTTCTGGTTGGAATGAGTGAGTATAAAGAGACAGGGCAGCAGGGAGAGCTGGCTGTACATAGGGATTATATCTTGGGGAGACCTTCCTAGTTGGTCTCTCTTATGATTAATTGTCCGAAAGGAGCATGGCTTTCTAATTTGATGAGATTTGTTTTGAAAGGAAGTCATTACCCATGCTTTCATTACCCATGACAGTTGGGCTTTAAAAACAATATCTTAGAATATTTAAGATAATACAATGGTTTTAGCTTGATCCAAATGTGAAACCGTTAGTCATTCATTTATATGTTCATTTGCTCGTTTGTCCATTCATTCAGTAAATGTTGATGGCAAGATAGATGATGCTAGTTTCCAAGGATGCTATGATGAGCTAAAACAGACTGGCACCTGCTCTCTCAGACCTTGCAACAAAGTGAGGGTGACAATAATTAAGCAAATAATCACATATGCAAATGAACATCTACAATCGGTGCACTGAAGGAGTGGAGGGTTTTCCCAGGACAAATAACACCTAAGTTGGTGTATGCCTGTGGTCAGGGCAAGCTTTCTCTTGGGAAAGAGACTCACGAGGTAAGATATAAAGGGCATGCACGTTTGCTGGGTGATGATTGGGAGCAGGGTTTGGGTATGCTTTTAGTGGATGTTTCCCTTCCCATCAGAAGGAATGATGTGTGCAAAGGTCACACAGAGGATATAGTAAGGGGCATGAGAAGGTAGGCCAGAGAGACCCAGTTTATGAGTTGAGAGGGAGAGTGGAGCAATAGGGACCTGAGTTGTTCTGAGTCCCACTCCGGGCAGAAGTGATTTAGAAGATTAAATCACTAGAGTCACTGATGAGTCCCACTCTGGGAAATGGTATCATAAAATTCGTATTCTGAGACACTCACTCCTTTTTCAGTATAGGTAGCAGATTTTCTGAAGACCAGAGTGTATCCATTCAATCATTTACTTCTGAAATATTTGTTGCACTCCAGCCAGGGACTAGACCTAGGAGACAATAACAACGGAGAGATGGTCTTTGTTGTGTCAGACTTACAATCTAGTGAATGAGGACAAATAATAAACACATACATTCAGAGAAAAAGTAAGTTCTGACGATGTTAGTGCAGTGAAAATGCCAACAAAAAGGAATCTAACAGACAGCAGAGGGGTACTGGTGGTAGGGGTGCTACCATCAGCAGTTCTCCTGAGTTTTCAGGGACTACCTCTCTGAGGAAGTGCGATTTTCCTTTCCAGTTGCAGCATTTCCCCCTCCCCTTTTTTGAGTCTCGCATCTTATCTAGAATAAAGCCGTCGCCTTCTAGTCCCATGTGCCAACTCTTATAAATGGACCCCAGGATTCCCCAGTTTTTTCTTGACCTTTATGTAATTACAGAGTATATATGGGATCTTCCATGTCATCTTATTCAATGCCCTCATTTTACAGGCAGCAAAACAGAAGCCTCCAGAGGTGCTGCTCAGGAGGTCAGCAGTCACCCTGTCCTAGTGTCCAGGTCTCATTGCTTCGGGGCCAGAACCCTCAGCCCCTCCATTCTGGCTCCTGGTTAGGGGTGGGTGGCAGCTGTGCTTTGAGAAGTTGCAGACTACTTCGAAGGCACTTTCATTCCTAGGTGTGTAGGAGACTCCACATATCTGGAGAAAGTGATTAATAGTCATTTTTCCCCCCAGGGGAAAAAAATCCCTCCTAATGCAAAAAATCTTGGACAGCAACCAATTTAATTTAGACGCCAGAAAGTATGGCTTTCTTTTTTTTCCAGCCTGGCTTATATTAATGATATTTTTAAAATGCCCCGAAGCTCTGAAGCATATTTAAGACCATGAAATGGGATTACAAAGCCTTTGCCATTTATAGAGTTGCATGGAATGCAAAGTCCAAAAAGGAAAAAAAAAATTTTTCCTTTTCTCTTTGGTTTCCTTAAGATTTCAAACTTAGGGCATCCCTGGTGGCACAGCGGTTGAGCGCTGCGCTGTGGAGCTGTCGGCAGCGCGGTGCTGGTTCGAAGCCCAGCCCGGGAGAATTCCACATGGGGAGGCAGACCTCTCCTGCCTCGCCCACTGCTCCCCTCAGCAGTGTATTTCTGATCTGCCTGTTCTGCTCCCCACTCTGTCTCTGGTGAACCCTCTCGCCGCCCCACGCCTCTGGCCTGTACCGCAGCTTGTATAAGTAAATCTTTAAAAAAAAAAAAAAGATTTCAAACTTAATAAGACTTTTCTTATTTAAGATTTATAAAAATAAGTATATATTCTTTCATAATTGAGTCTTATTGGTCATTGCTTAATCTAGATTGTAGTTTTTCCTGACTGAGTTGAAAATCCCTTCGGGGATCATGGTGGAACCTGAATTAAAATTATGTTTCCTGAAGTAGTTATAATTAAAGTCCTTTTATATTAGTTCTTGGGAAAGTTTTTTCTTCTCTCTCTTTTTTTTTTTTTTTTGAGACATTGTAGGAAAAAAATCCCAGTGTATCTGAAACCATCAGATTTATCCACAGGCATTGAAAAAGGATTAAGTGGTTATTTTTATACTGATAAAAAACAGTTTTATTGATGAATTTCAGAGCTATACTGCTAGGGAAATTTCTTTTCTCTTATATGAGATCTATATTTTATGATGTTTATTTTCAGAGAAAGATATTGAAGCCCAGAAAAATGAAGTAACTACATTCACACAACTAAACCTAAATCATTATGACCATCAACTATCAATAGTTGGAAGACATTTTGTATGGAATTTCAACTTAGATGACAAGAGAGGGGTTCCATGAGGTGGGTGGGGACATTGGGGGCATGGGAAATGCTCACTGGGAGTCAGCAGTCAAACATGGAATTTCATGTTTGACTTTCACTTGGTTTCTTCATGTTTGCTTTCAAGAGGCCAGAACAGCATTGGAGACAAAATTCCCTGGGTTGGATGAGAAGGAAAGACATCAGCTTTTACTCAGAGATTTTACAGAAGTTAGTAACTGAGATGTGTTTAGTTCTATACCAGTGATGGGATAAAGCTATAGGTGCCAAAGGACTAACCCAGATAACTAAATGTATTTGATTTCTTGTGGCTGCTGGTACAACAGAAATACCTTAAAAATTATAGGAATTTTTTTTTTATAGTTCTAGAGGCCAGAAATCCAAAATTAATTTCACTGAGCTGAAATTATTGTCTCCATGATGCTTTTTGCATAGACTCTAAGCTAGAATCTGTTCTTGCCTTTTCCTGTTTCTGGTGCCACCAGGATTCCTGGGTTTGTGACCACATCACTCCAGTCTCTGCTTCCCTGGTCACAGCCCTTCTCCTTTCCTGTGACAAATTTCCCTCCACCTCCCTTGCATGGAGATACCCGTGATTACATTCAGGGCCTACCATACAACTCAAGATGACCACTCTGCATCACGATCCTTAACATAATCACATCTGCAAATACCTTTTTTCTTTATAATGTGACATCTACGGGTTCCAGGGATTAGTCTTATATTGAGAAATAATACTGAACCTGGTTCAGTACATCTAAAATTTCATATATATGGCAAAGGAAAGACCAGGCCAGAGGCCAGCAAAAGAATCTTACTGTTCTCCAGATTTGATGTGAAATGTTATAATCAGTGTCTGGCAGAACAAAAGACAGAGGGCAAAAAATTAAGCAATACAAAGTTTTACAGTGATCACATTGGCATGACAGCTGCCGAGTTTGTTTATGAGAGGAAAGAAAGTTAACCATGTTGGAAGTCTGGTGGTTTTTGATATTCTGGAAGTTATGTAGAAATTTTTGGAGAGAAATGCATTATTCAGGAGTGTTAAAATGATTTCTTGTTCAAACAGACCACAAGTCTTGTGGTTAAAAATTTTTTCCTGGAGAATAGAAATGTAAAATAGAAATTTCAAAAAGTTACTAATGCCCTTTGGGGACAAAAGAGCACATCATTCAGTGACTTTTGGTGATTTTACCCCATAGAGACTGGTTTTGAGAATGAATTTAAAGCATGTGGATTGGTAACTAAATATTATGGTGAAGATTCTCCTTCCTGACTTCAGGAAGTAGAAAATATATTTAGATGAAAGTACATAACCCGACACAGCCTGCTCACACCCGCACTTAATCAAACTGGAGCTTCTCTACAGAAGCATCTGTAGACACGAGCAACAGAGAAACTTCCAGGTGATCAACTTCACAACCTTTCCAATACCTGAAAATTGAGAATGATTCTACCCATTGAGTTTCTCCAAATGCAGATCAAGATCATTTTTAAGCTTTCCATGGACGTTGATGGTTATTTTTAGGATAGAAAACACTTTTTTTCTTATATCACCACCCTATTATTTCTCAAAGTTCTGGGACTCCCTGAAAGCCCAAGTGGCTTTTCTCTTCTTTCCTCGCTCCTCTTCCCTAGCCATCACAGTTTATATGATCGAGTTAGTTCCAGAAATGGCATTCAATTAAAAATGTTTACTCATTCCCAGTTATCCAACTTAGTTCTGAAAACCGCTGACTAGTTTAGAGCTAATCAAACTTATGTTGGTCACCCTTTTGACAAAATTGTCATTACAGATGAACGACTGTAGTAGTAGCCATTTGAAATTTTCTTCCAGCATATCCGCCTCAATGACATAGTGTGCCCATCCTGTGTTATCTGGGACACCATCATCTGCTGGTTCCTTCCACTTAAAGGAATAACAGCAATCTTGGTGTTCTTGTTGAAAAGGCTATTTAGTGGGGTGATACCATAAAATGACCGTGTACTGTGAGTTTTCCTGCTCATCATTGCAGAGATTCTGCCTGGGCCGCTGTATCTCTCTCTGCTAGCACGCCGAATAAATGGAGCTCCGCGACCTGATGTCAGTCACTGTTTTCAATGTGCTTTCATTATCCATTGAACAGGTCAGTATGGACACATACTCAATATGTGTCTTTGGAGTGGGGATTGTAGGGTGAAATATATATTCAATATAATTATTTTTCTATAATATAAACTTCAAGAAAGAGAGGCTATATTCTCTTAGCTTCATGGGTTAGGACATCTTCTAGATTGATGAGAAGTCATGAATAAACAGAAAGGAGAGAAAACATATGGGCTTGAGTTAAAACACAGAGTGACTGCCTGCCCCAGTTCTGTAATTATGCATGTAGCATCCCTTTTTTTCTCTCAAAGAATCTTGGCTTAGAAATTAAAATTAATCATCACACTAGTGAAAAAAAGTTGCGAAGCACTGGCCTATAGGACCTCCAAATTTGTTAATATATTCAAGGTGCAATACTTTGGAGGAGAGTAGTTTAGGAAGGAGGATGACTTCCCAACAAGGTAAATTCCTCTTTTGGTCTTACATTTTTTTCACAAAAGGGATCAAATATGACTGGCTCCATGGTGTTTATAAGCACATTGTTTCCCATAGTTCTAAATGATAGAAAGGGAAAAAGTTGACAAGAATCAAAAACAGTTTTTGTAAATGAAACATTTAGAATGAGTTATAAAGAGCAGTGGTGGAAGTCTAATAAGGACAAGAGGAGGGGAGCTCTAAGAGATCTATTATCTTGGATACTCTGGTGTCTACTCTTTGGTGACTGTTTCTTAATTATCTTGACTTTGTCTTTATGCTGTGCATGTTAGACAACCTTTTTATAACTTCTTTCTCCTGTAAGGAGACAGGGGCATAGCAGAAGACAAGTCTTGTTTGCCTCCCGCATTCAGTGGTCATACAATTGTTCCTCAATTGGGCATGTGATAGACTGTTCTAGTCTGGACCAGAATAAAATTGGCCCAGTAGCTTTGTCCCACATCCATCAACCTGGGTATCAACATGTATAACATGAATTGCAACTAGCCACTAGTTTTTTTCAATTCATGCATGAGAAACTATGGTTTAAACAACTAAAACAATAGCACCACAAGATAAATGCTTGCAACCGATTTGTTTAAGTGACCATTGCCTGTATATTTTCTCTTGCTAAAATCTCATATCTGGAATTTTGCATTTTAATTCCCTCCTTCCCTCATTTAGTTTGTAAGCGAAGAAATAAAGTGACGTTTCACACGTAACAGATGTCCAGAAACTCTGCTGCCGTGAGCGCTGAGAGACATTGGTAGTTTGATAGTGGCTCTTCTAAGCATTTTTAGAAAAACCTGTCCTGTTTTGTTTTAATTAGTTTTATAGATGTTTCAAGCTGGGGCCTACATATTTCTGTGGTAAGCTCACCACTCGGCATTCCCCTGGAGACTCACTAACTTTGGCCACATTCATATTTTATGGGAGCTGAGTTCCACAAGCTTGATGCTGCCATTTTTTTTTTTTTTTGCATTGAAATATTTTGCTTTTCCCTTTCAGCAACCTGGGATTTCAACAATTTGAATCTGATCTATAAGTTGAAAGTAGACAAAAATTTGCTCTGTGTTTATCCCATCAGAGAGATATGATACCTAAAAGCTGAAGAGATTAGCATTGTTTTTGTTCTGTCCTCCGCTAACCTGAATCTCAGGAATTCTTGATAAAGCATTTCCCAGGAAGTTGGATTTTATTGATAATGTTTGGATTTAAGTACTATTTGTGTTAAAGTGAGTCTTTAAAAAGGTGGCCCACCCCATTTCTGCTTTACATCGTCTTTGTTATTCCTCTAATTATGTGTTGGTATTCTGCACATATTTGATCATTTCTCTGGTTGGAGTCAGAACACAGGAAGTATGGGTAAATAGTAATAATAGAGAAATTCTTTGAAAGTTTCTCTTCTGTTTGTTCTCTGCTCTTTTGACTTATGAGTGCCTGAAAAGAGAAAGTAGACTGTAATCTATGTGGTTTGATTCAGAGTAACAAAAAAAATTGCCCTGAAATTAAATATTTCTATCTTATTGGTCTACTGGGGTGATTAAAAATCCCAACCTTTAGACCACACACTCTTAATTGTGGCATGTGGGTTTCTAGGATTTGAAAATTAAAAAACCCACAAAGGGTTATTTAACAGTTCCAACTTTTAAGTGTGTCCTTCTCTTCACCAGACTCCGGCCTTTTGACCCAAAATAGTGACAATTGGGTTAATGCATTAAAGGTCTCTGTCTTAATCTCCAGGGAGGAATGTGAGAAGGTGGGAATGAGGGAAGGAACCAATAGCACACCATTCCACCAGCTGTCATGATGGCCTTCCTGGGAGTTCACTCACAAATTTACTTATTTACTTAGAAAGGCCATGAGGAGTAGAATAAAAAAATAAGGAAAAGAATAAGAAGTAAGACCTTGATTGACCTAGTTAGCATGTAACTGAGGGGTGCTTAGGACCCACAGCCTATTAATGGGTGCACACTCTAAAAACGTCTGGCCATCTACATGAAAAAAAGTGAAGAATATATACTTTGGGGGAGAGAGATCTTTAGTAGAATAGAATTGGTGTGCACTAATTGAGAGAGAGAAAAGAAAGGGCTTCAAATGATAGATTCCTAATAAAACTCCAAAAATTACCCATCCACTTGTGGGCAAAAGTTTAGTCAAACAGGCTTGCTTGCCACAAGTCTAAGGCAACTTCTGGCAGAGTGCCACAACTTAGGTAGGTCCTAAAGAATTGGAACAGAGAAATACCCACAATTCAAAATGCATCACATAATCCACCATGAGGTCAAGATAAAGGCTGCCATTGTCTCTGTCAGAATTCAACATGTTAAAATCCCAGGTACAGTCTCTCCTCAAGTGTCTCACCCACGTGTCTCTTCTCTGTGTCTCCATGTATTACCCCCTCTTTGTTACACCTTGCACCATCACAGCTGACCTCCCCCCTCTTTCAGGAATTTCAGTTCTTGGCATGCTGGGATTTATAATCTGATAATTTGAGGCAGCTGTGTGTAAGTGGAGACAGGGAAAATGGCTCCCACTCACTGTGCTGCAGTGCTTCCCCCTTTTGTGGAGACGCATTCTGTAACAGCCTATCATACAGCTTCCCTGGTGTTGCCCTGAGGAAGCACAAAGGGTTCAGAGGAATATGCACTTGAAAAACCGTAAATGACTATTGTTTAAAATGTATTTTATATATATTTTGTGTGTGTAGAAGAACTGGAGTGTAGGCCAGAGATGGGGGGGTGGTGGTGAGACGATTCTCCAGAGACAAAGTTGGGAGCAGAATAGGTGGATTTACTGAAATATGCTGTTGAGGAGAGCAGCGGGCGAGACAGCAGAGGTCTGCTATGCCCCATGCGGTTAGCTCCCTAGTTGTGGATCAAACTCAGGCCATATTGTTGATAGCGCTGAGACTTGACCCCTAAGACACCAGGGAGGCCCACAATTTATTCTTTTAAGCTGTGAAAGTTAATGGATTTTACTGTCTTTTTCTTACCTTTCCATCTTGCCATTTCCTCCTTCTACAATGTCCTTATCTTACAACACTTCCTTCTCATTTTTCAGGTCTTTGTTCAAATGTTACCTCTAAAGAACAGAGAGTTTTCCCCTTACTTAGATGATTGGCCCTGTCTGTTCTCTCTCTTTCCAACTCTAGGGTCCTAGAGCCCCAGTGCCCTCTAAAATTTTCCTATTTGTTTACAGTTTGGAGTCCTTGTCTTCTAGGGTAGGATGTTTATCTTGTTCCTGATGATTCTTTAGTTTTGGACACAGGCTGTTTAGAATTGGGGATCAGAAGGGGAAACAAGGGAGGATGAATGGCCTCTCTGTAGCTCCCATTGGTAGAGGGGAAATGATGAGGGCAGCAACTAAAGAGAAGGGTTTGCTTTCTACAGCTGTTACCAGTCAAACAGGACCTTGATGGCTGGCCTGGAAACGTGCATGGTGACCACATGCTGCTATGACAAGGAGAAGGGCTAGAAGCTGAGTTCTGGGAATTTGAATTAGTTCTAACCTTTTGTATAAAATCCCCAGAAAATCATCTAGTCTCTCAGAGCCTCTGTGAGACAAGGACATTGAAGCTCTGGCTCCTTGTAGTTCTCACACTCTGGAATACTGACAGAATTCTCTGATCAGGGAAACTGAGCAAATATAGGTAAGGTGTACCTGGGAGCACTCCATCATGAATAGATCCTGTCTCTATGACTGTATTTGCATATTAAGCTGCCTCTCTCTTCTTTCCCCTTCGACATCAGCCCTTTCATAGCCGATGGGGTTTTCTAATGCCTGGGGTTTTAGAACCAACAGGACGAAAGAAAGGGAAAATAAAAAGTGTGCTTTGGATGTGCTATTGGAGCTGGAGCTAAATTTGAGTGAAAGCTTTGTGAGTTTACAAGCATACAATTAAGGCTCTTACAGTTATCTAAATCCACTTTCTTGCCTTATAATTTTATGGTTAGAAGCATTACGGTTGTTTTTAGATTTTCATTATAACTGTAGTAGCCACAGCAGAACCCAATAGTGTTTGTTTATTTGTGTAGCAAATTATGCCCCTCGGCTAACTTTACTGTGTAATTTGCATTGGGTGTGCATTTCACACACACACAAAAAGTATACATTGTGCTGAGGATCTTCTCCTTTTCTTCTGTCTTTTTTCTAAAGTAACACTGACTGTAGAAAATTGGGAAACAATTTTCACAAATGGACGTTTTATTTATGAGTGTATTGCATAATTTTTTTGCCCCTATTACACACGTGCCTGCAGATAGAAAATTCTACAAAGAGATCTGAATCCAAATATTTAAATTCCATTCTGACATTTTAACTGGGGAAGTCTGTTTGTTTCACTGAACTTTCATTCACAGTTAGCTCAGTCCTCAAAGTGCAGTTTTGATAAATTACAGAAATTTTGTGTATGGTCAGAATAATGTCTCTCTGCAGCGCTATCTTGATCGCAGGTGATTTTATTCTCAATGTTGCATTGTGTTTACTCTCACAGAAGCACCTGTGACAGGTGGTGGAAATGTCTGATGCAGCTGTAAAACTGAGTCTATTAAAAAAGGGCTTGATAATATATAACAGGTTTACATAATTTGAATTAGTTAGGAACTTGGATGTGACTAATATTGTAATTCTAGATAAATTATCAGTTCTTCATGTTAAACCTAGTCTATTCTGAATTCTTGCTGTGATAAAATAACTGCAAACTTCTAACAGAAGAATAATGTAAAATATCTTATAGCAAAATATTGTTTTATAGTTTATATAACACTTTTGGATAAACTATATCACTGAGAGTTCTCATGTCTGCTATAGAGGAGCTGATGACCTTGACAACGGCTTCTCAGTGCAGGGCCCTTAAATTCCCCTCTTTGGAGGGAGAGAGAAATGACCTGGGGACTCCTTTACAGCAAATCTCCTTCTAACTAAAAAAAAAAAAAAAAAAAACAACCTATACCGGTACCTTCTACTTTGATTTTCTCTGTTTTGTAGACTGGAAATGGGAGGAATTGAGAGTCTCTTGTGAGTGGATAGAATAACTTATTTGCAGTTTTTAAGAGCAAAACATTCCAGGCATGTTCCTTGGACTCTTGCTATGTGTCAGGTACTTTCCAGATGCTGAAGACACAAGGAGTGAATCAGGCAGGGTTACGGGGGAGAACAAGGTGGCCACTACCTGGACCGTCCAGTGGGGATAAGAACGTCCTATCGTCCCAGACTTTCTACTGAAACAGGAAGGTCCTTGGCAAACTGGGACTCAGACCTCATTAAATGGGAGAGGTTGAAAAGGAAAAAATGAAGGAGGTAATTTCAGATTGTTATAAGCATTATTTCAGATGACAAAGAAAATCCTTATAATGATATGAGAGTATTTGGGTGTGGGGGAGTAAGGGGATTCTTTGGTGTGGGTGGTCTCCATTGGGTCTTTGAGATCACATTTGCATTTAGGTGGCAGAGATAAGAAGGGTGCAGAGATGTGGCCAACTGGGCATTGTATTCTAAACAGCGGGACCAGCAAGTACAGGGATACTGAGAGGGAAAAGACTTGCCTGATTTTGAAAGAGAATGGTGACCAGGACAAAATGCTCTGGAGCAGGACAGAGGGGTAAGGACATTACGGGATTTAGTAAAAACTCAGTCAATAGCATAATAGTTGACATTATATTCTGGGCACTCAGTCTTTATAGCCACCCATTTTACAGATAATGACACTGAGGCACAGAGACTTGATTAAGCAAACTGGGCTTAAGTCACCCAGCCTGCCAATAGTGGAGCAAGGCTCAGAATCCATGAAATTTTATAGAATCCTCATGTCCTCACTGCAGTTGACTGAGGAGAAACTCTGGGTTAGTGTGCAGGTGTGCTCATGTTTCTGAACGGTATACCTACTCTCCATGTTCACTACTACCACGATGGCCCAGGGATAAAGACAATCTGTGTCATTTAGACTCCCCTCCCCCATGCAGTTGCAATGTTTGCTCAGTCGGTGACAGACACTGGAGGAGGCCTCGCTCCTTTTGTTCATTTGCTCCAGTACTGAATGGGGACAGTTATGAGATGACTTAGAAATAGTCACTGTGTGCAATAAGGTCACTTCATTCAAGAAACATTTTTGTTTCAGCTTCCTTCCTTCTCTGGGTCTTATCCAGGGAACAGTGTCTCTGACCTTCTAAGCCACAAAGGCCAGAGATAATGGGGCACAGCAGGTCGATATAATTAAAAGAGAAGCGAGTCTGTGGTTGGGACACACACACACACACACACACACACACACACACACACACACACTTGCTCACTCACACACACTCCACGTGAGACACACGCATGAGAAAATTGTTAGAGTCACTAGCCAGACTGCTACATTGTAAAATATGTTAGAAAAGTATGGTGAAGAGCTAGAATTCTTTTTTGTTTGCCTGAGGCCTCTCTTATGTCAGAGGAGAGAAAGGAAGAATGGTCTCTGCTCTGAGCAAGTGCCATGAATCACAGGAGCTTTTCCTTGTGCTCTACACCAGCTTGGCCTTTGCATTTTGGATTTACGCTGATTGCATTGCCAGATGTGTAGACAGTACCAAAAGATGGGATTTCATGACACAAGTCAGAAAGGGAAAGACAAATACCGGATGGTGTCACTTATGTGTGGAATATAGAGAAACCAAACAAAGGGTCAGATGAAACCAAACCAATAACAAGCCCTAGAAATCTGTTGACTGAGGCTAGCAGAGGGAGCAGGGGTGGGGAGAGGAGAGGGAGAGCAAAGTAGGGACGGGGCCCAAGGGACTACGGTGGAGGACCCACAGTGCTTTGTGGTGAGTGTGGTTGGTAACATAACCTGAGGGGTGGGATCTTACCTCTCTACCTTACACACTCTTATGAACCAATGTTGACTCAATAAAAAACAAACAAAAAAACAGACATTTTGCTAAAATTAACAGAAAGCTGGGATTTCACACTTCCTCTCCAGATTGCTTAAAGAGAATGAGACCTTTAAGCCTTCTAATTACTAGAACCAGAGATAAAAAATAAAAGCTATATTGAAAATGCAAAAGATTAGAGTTTTTATTTATAAATTTTATTAATAAGAGAACATGAATTTATTTTTAATTTAATTTTATTTTAAAGATTTATTTATTTATGCACACAAGCTGGGGTGTAGGCCTGGGTGTGTGTGGGGGTAATAGGATTCATCAGAGACAGAGTGGGGAACAAAACAGCCAGATAGATTGAAATACACTGCTGAGGGGAGCAGCGGGTGAGACAGGAGAGGTCTGCTTCGCCATGTGGAAACCTTCCGGGCTGGGGATCGAACTCACACTGCAGTGGCTCTGGATAACTTCACAGTGCTGCGACTTAACCCGTTGCGCCACCAGGGAGGCCCCGAAAATGAATTTCTTAAGCCTCAAAATAACAAACCTTAAAGATATTTTTCAGAATCATCTTTCTTTCCCTTTGTTTTAATTCATATAATGATGGCTTATGATTTTGGAATTAGGAGAAAACTATGGTGTCATATATTTTATTTTAAACTTTTTTTTGAACTATTGTTTGGCTAACATTTAGATCTCTCTTTTCTTCATAAATTGCTAACTCTGCACTGGCAAGTTACTTAACCTCTCTGAGTGTCAGTGTTTTAATAAGAGAATATAACAACATCTTCATAAGGTTGTTTGAATGAACAAATATTATATGTAAAAAGCAAGTACCCAATGCTTTTGATTGTTATCCTTTAAGAGCCAAAGTCAGAAATAAAGTAGTCCCAGGCACCAGGGGCATACTTTGTTGGAGTTTATTGAGACTTGGTGGGGTACTAGGTATCACAGGAAGCTGGGGATGAGCCTGAGCCTGAGCTCGCCCCCGTGCTGGGCCCCCTGCCCTGAGTTGGCATGTGCTTGCTGTGCTCCCAATCAGGGACATTAACTTGCTTCTCAGCCAAAGGGCACATCTGGTTCTGGTATATATTTAACCCAAGGCAGATCCTGAAGTAAGGTTTTTTTTTTTTTTTTTAAAGATTTATTTATTTATACATACAAGCTGGGGTATAGGCCAGAGGCGTGGGGCGGTGAGAGGGTTCACCAGAGACAGAGTGGGGAGCAGACCAGGCAGATCAGAAACACACTGTTGAGGGGAGCAGCGGGTGAGGCAGGAGAGGTCTGCCGCACCATGTGGGATTCTCCCCGGCCGGGCATCGAACTCGCATTGCCGACAGCTCCACAGCGCAGCGCTCAACCGCTGCGCCACCAGGGAGGCCCTTGAAGTAAGTTTTTAAATGTCCTTGAGAAAAGAGCACTGGACTCAAAAATAGAAGAAATGAATTCTAGCTCTGTATGCTGGTCATCTTGAATGAGTCACTTTAGAACTCCACTCCCTTCAGTATAAAGTCTATATCTTCCTCAAAACGTCATGTGGTTTCAGAGGGGAAATTACATAAGATAATATGTTTGCCACCTTTGCCTACTCTAGTAATTATATAAATATCAATCATAATGAATAGAGTGTATTTTTTTTCTCCCCAAAGCCCAGAGTTCTGCTACTCTTTTGTTACCTACCCAGAGTTCACCCCTGCCCCCAATGCTTTGTTTAAACTGTTACGCGTTCAAGTATTTTATTACGCTTTCCCTTCTCTAGGCTCCATTCCTAATTTATGCGCGCGCGTGCACACACACACACACACTCACTCATTTGACTTGTCCCGTAATCTCTAGGGTCTTGCTCCCCACTGAATATCCTGAAGAATAAAAAGACTAGCAATCTTTTCAGAGATGTTGGTTGGTAGAGTAATGTAAGTCAGCTGATTTTGGTAGAAAATACTAAGCCAGTGTCAACCAGTTTTTTTCTGTAAAGGGCCAGCTGGTAAATCTTTTCAGTTTTATGGCTCATGCAGTCTCTGTTCCAACAACTGAACTCTGCATTAAGAAAGCAATCACAGACAATGCAGGAGTGAATGGGTGTGAAGTATTACAATAAAACTTTATTTGCAAAACCAAATGGCAGTCTTGATTTGGTCTGTGAACTGTGGTTTGCAGGCCTGTGCTCAGACCTGACTCAGGAATGACCGTGATGGTGGCAATCCCAGATACTGGGGCAGGTTACTGGGGAAGAGCTTTAAAGTGGATGAGGATTTTGTGTTCCACTCCCTTCCATCCTTCTTTGCCTCAGAGTCCCAACCTGCAGGTGTGGGCAGAGCCATGTAGAGGTTCTCTCCTTGGAACCCTGGAGCTTGTTGAGCCATTCACCAGCCTGGGGTGGTTTGGAAAATGTACATTTACAAGTCCATTGAGAGCCGCCTCTCTGCCAAAAACTGATTCAGAGTTCAGGGACTAAGCCTCTGGTGTTGGAATTAAACTGGAATTCTGTGTGCTCAACCCCTACACATAGCAGACCTTGGGCTGGGTCTAGCATGGCCCGTGCTGCTGCTTCCAAGAAGGTGCTCAACTCTGTTGTGGAACAGAAAGAAAGAAATGAGGGATACCCGTTTTCTTCTTTGAGCCTTGAGTTTTCATATTTCTACTGATCTGTGATGAGAACATACTTTGGAAAGAATCTAGGAGCGTGAAGACATTTATTCCTAGGGCCAAGAGTGACTAAATTGCTGAGTGTCAAATTCTCAGTAGGGATGCGCGTGGGCACAAAATTCACATTTCATCCTGGCAGCTTTGTTCTCCTGTCTCCATCGAGCTGCTTCCTGGAGGTCTGGAAAATGACCCTCACTTTCCAGGCTGGTTAATGTGCATGGGCCAGCAGACAGGATCTATTTCAAAAGGAGCTTTTTGTTACATATGGTCATTTTGTACCTCCTGTTTTTGTCAGTCACTCGGTAAATGGTGCTCTCAGGAGAGCCCTGGGGCAACTGTAGAGGTCAAAGAAGATGCCTTGGGCCGGTGCATCCTTTTGTTTTCCATATGTGGAACTTGAGAACCAGAGAGGGAGGCAAATAGTTCAGTTAAACAGTATTTGAATTGAATTGAGAACTAGAATCTAGTTCTCTGGACTTCCAGTCCAGTGGTCTTATTATGAGACAGAACTATAGTGCTGCTCTGTGACGGCAAGGATAATGGGGTCCAGAAGTTGAATTGGAGCCCTATTACAGAACTGGAGGCCCCTTGACCTTGAGATATAAAATTGTTTCGTCAATCTGTAGCTCCAACCTCATCAAATCACAGGAAAGCGTGTTCTGTTTACTTGCATTGAGGTTATCTTTTTATACTCATGTATGGAACTAGGTTGAGTTATGTTGTAGTAACAAATGACCCTAGAAGTTGAATGACTTACAAAAGCAAAGTAGGTATTTCCCCTTCCTGCTGCATACTCGTTATAAGTTGCTGTGTTTCTCTCCTTACCCCTTTGCTCCAGAACTGAGAATGACAAAACTACTCCTATCTTAAGGCTGGAAACTATGGATTGTGGGCTAAATCCAGTCAGCCACCCATCTGTTTTTGCTAATAAAGTTTTATTGAAACATAGACACTTTCATTTATTTATGTGTTATATATGGCTCCTCTTGTGGAGTCCAGTAGCTGCAGTAGAGGTAATGTAGCTCAAAATGCCAACCATCTTTACTTTTTGAGTCTTTACAGAATGAGTTTGCGGGTTCCTGGTCTATCTGAAATATTGGTGGTCGTCCCCTCAGGCAGAAGGGAAAGAGACAGAGCAAACTACAGGCTGGCTCTTAAAACTACTTCTCAGAAGTGCCACCCGATCATCACTGCTTACATTTCCTGTACTCAAGCAATACACAGTGACTCCTGAGTTCATTAATGGGGAATTGAAAGCCAATCTATTCCAACACGGTAGGTATTTCAGTTATACATAAGTGGACTCTTTAACTTAAACAGAAGAAAGACTTTTGCAGGTATTGGGGAATCACACAATCAATAGGAAGACTGAAGAACAAAGCTTTAAAATGAGCAAGGAAGTACAGCCACACGCCCACCATGGGAATGTCTTGTGAGCTGTGCCCTCTCACCATCACAAGTTCTCCCAATCCTGAGGCATGGCTTGTTCTCAAAAGCCACTGTGAGTAACTTTCATGGATCCTGTGTATCATGAACATTTCATGAGCCTATGTATCACTTAAGGTTCAAAGTACCAGTTATTGACCACATTTAATTAATGTGGCCGAGTCCTTACTGCTGAGAGGGCTGGAAAATGAATATCAATCAAGACTTTTTCCTCTCTGGAAAAGGGACAAAGTCTTAGTAACAAAGATTTACAAGTGGAGGAATTTTATAAACACAGAAAACCATGCAAGGATGTGATCAGACTTTATTATTCAAGTGCTGGTAGTTGGAGGCTGGATAGAGAGTGCTTTTGGTTTGATTTCTAAAGTGACACTTTTGTAATCTTATCTTTCTAAATAACTTCAGCTTGAAGTGTTCAAAGATCAGATGGTTCACAGGTGATTTGGTGGTGGGAAACCTACGGGGAATACAAAATATTGTAAAGGATATAAATAAAAAATAAATTTAAAAGAAAAAAATATTAAAAAGATCAGAAAAAGGTAGGAGAATTTCCATCCTCCTAGTTTTTGGGAAGTCAGAACCACCTTTATTACATGAACTTTTCCTATTCTCTTCCTCATCATCTATTGTTTCATCCTTACAAAAAAAAAAACCTTCATTATTTTGGAAAAAATAAATCATAAATTTATTGTGGCCATGTTGAGAAATCAAATTGAATGCATTTTGTATTTCCACTCCCATTCATGTGAATCGCTGGGACTGGATTATGTCAATTCATCTTCAACCTCCAGGTTTACAGGGTAGGAGGAATTTCACAAGCTGAAGGGAGTTTAATTTTGAAAGGGATGAGCTCAAGAGATGGAACCTGTCTTTAGGTAGGGGTGGTGTCAAGGAGGTTATTCCATGCAGGGCACCTTTTCAGAAGAAGCTTGTTTTCATCCTGGAGTTCATATCCAAGAAAAGTGATGTGTAACCTAAAAGATTGAATGAGGGTAGTATAAAACTTTGGATCCCATTACCAGACTATGACCTCTGAAAACTAATATTTCTAACTAATCTTTTATGTGTGGAGAGTGCAAGTATATGACTTTTTTTTTTGTTGTAGTGGTACAATTTTATTGCATCATATTCTTTTCATTAAAAAATATTAACTGGTTTGGTGTAAATAGTTAACTTCATTTTTTAAATCTTTTTTTAGTGTTCTTTCAATACGTTAGTGAATCTGGAGTCTCAGAATGTAAATGTGGCCTGGAAAATCCTTGGCCTTTATGCTTCCCTGTCTGAGATGGCTAATACATGCAGATCTAGATTGTCTAAGATGTATGATGCCACAAAGCAAAAGAGCTGGTGTGAAAATCTGAAAAGTCTAGGAAGGGTTACATTTGGAGCTGCTGATCTAATGACTGGAGCTTTATTTGCCATACTTGAATGCGATTCTGGGTGTGTCCTTGTAGTGGCAGGAAGAGCACAGGAACAGGTTTTCTACTGCTGCTTCTTCTCTGGCTTCTGTTGTTTATAAGCCCAGTCTCTGGCTCAGGTGTGCCCACTCACACATGCCCACACCTTACTCCTGGTGCCTGCCATCAGGCATGCGTGTGTGTAGGCCTGCAGAGGTCCATCATAGATGGGAGGGCTGAAAAACCTGATGACTCTTTCATTTACCCTACAGTCCTGAATGATTGTCTTAGAATGGACTAATGATCAAGGGCTTCTAGTTGTGTGATATATACATGGACCCCCTCAGCTCAGGCATCCATGGGAATCTAATGGAAACTATGAGGTAGGTCTAAGTTTCTATTAGTGAACCAGATGTTTTTGTAAAATTATACGCATGTGTATAGACACATATAAAATTATAAATGGCAAAAAGAAAAATAATGAAAGGTCTTTTGAAATTATTGGGAGATGGTATGGAGTCTCTGGTTATGAATAACTTTGTTAGTCTCCATTTTCATGTCTGCCTTTGCTTGCTGCTGGGAAGGGATTCTAACCTCTGAAGTCAGAAAAGAAGGTGACTTAACAACTAGCCCATGTCTGTCTTTTATAAGAATATTTTCATGTTAATTCTTTAAAAGATAAGAAAAATACAGCATCCTAATTCCTGTTCTTTGCATGATGAAAGGTTTTCCACTCCTACTCCTACTCTAAGGTGATTTTTTATTGATGAAAGAGATTATTACTCAATTTAAATTTATAATTATACTTTTCTTAAATGACTCTAGTGCCAGCAAGCACAGGGCAGGTTCACTATCGATTTGGGCTGACTGATAAAGAGAGTCACAGAGCCCTCAGTGAATTTTTCAGGCTTTAATGCTCTCTCAGGGAACCAGGTTCATAGGCACACCGGGCAGGGGAGCTGGCATGAAAGGAGGCAGGCTTGGGCTAGGCAAGGGGCCTGGGAGGCAGGCGGGCAACACTGCCTTCCAACCCCCCCCCATGAATCTTTACTCTTCCTTTGGGCTCTCTCTGACCTTCTCTCATGTTCTCGTCTCTCATGCAGCTCATCCCCTCCGCATCCTCCTGTAGCTGGCCTCTGAGTGATGCTGCCCTTACATCCCTGGCCTCTAGGTTCGCATGTGTACACTGCTCACGCTCACACTTACACTCCACGTGTCCGCCATCAGACACATGTGCCCCGCACCCATGCTCCCAAGTGCCTTCTGCATCAACATGATCAAGGCTGCAGGTGATGGCCACAGAGGCTAGCAGGGTAAAAAGGCTGTTAATTCCATTTACCCTACAATGACCCATAGTCAATATAATAGAATCATAGTACTTCAACATAATATTTTAATCATAGTATTTCAGTAGCTTAGGAATCACCTGTTCTAACCCCTAAATGGACAGTTGGGGGACTGAGGCAGATAGAGTCATCTGAAAATCATCCAAAAATATTTCTGTACAAATGTTCTTTCCACTTCTTTGTCCAGTGCTTTTTCTACAAACTACATTTCCTTAAGTGATCTTGTACATTTCCTTTAATGGGTGGTTTTTAGCTAAAGGATAATCAAGTCACAGTGTTTTTGAAAGGCAAACAAATACCTCTTGGTGTGTAGATAGAAGCATTAACTAGAGTGTGACGTCACAGTGTGGGCAGCAGCGATCTGGGTGCCCCTTCTGTGGGCGCAGCTCTCTTGTGCTTTGGGTGCTTTTATGTTTGTTAGTCAGAAAATCCAGGAAGAAAAAGGGGATTGTTGAGAGCTGAGGAAAGACAAGACAGTAAGGAAGCCTCATGGAGCCAGAGTAGGCATCAGGTTGTGGGACTCCCCATGAGGCATCTTGAATAAACAGAGCTTTTCCATTTGGTGTTTACCAACTCATAGTTGTGGATGCTTGGGAGGCTCAAGAAAATGTTTTCACAGCCCTTGGGGATCTTTTAATGAGAATCATATGTAAACTAAATGTTGATGGAGCTACACCTGGGATACATTTGTCCCATGACAGATACTTTTGTGGGCAAGGAGCCAATGTTTTTGGACCTAACCCATTTTTGTGAAAAGATGTCTTTCAAAAAACAAGTACATAAGCGGAGCAACAACAACATCAAGGACTGTCTAAGATTTGAACATAATTTTGAGTTTCCTGAACAGAAGACATAGCAACACATGCTCAGGAGAAGAAACATGAAAGAAAATGCCAAAGTCTGAAGGAAGAGGCAATTTTGACTGTGGCCCACGTGCACACCCCGCAAGGGTGATCATGTTACCTTTCTAATGAAAAGCAGGCACTTTAAAAATGACTTCATACCAAAGTCATGACTTCACGAAAAGTGATTATAGGCTGCAGTATGGCTTGTTGGGGGAGAAACATGGTGTTTGCATGTGCCCGTCTGTGGCTCTTCTCATTCTTGGGCCAGGAAAATAGAGATAACAGAAAGGATACCGCTGATTTGAACAAAAATGTCATACCAGGGGGTGGCTTTAGAAGGCACTCGTCATACATTTTGTTCTCTTTGTTACTAGAATGTGAAAAAGCAAAACCACATCTTGCTGGTCTTGATCCAGGGACTGCAGAGTCCTAGGTTTTCTTCGGTAACAGATGAGGAGCTACTGAAGACTTCCTAGGCAACTGCTGTCCTTGGCTTGGCACAGAGGCCTTTATGATGAGATGTTTGATTCTTCTTGCACTGTTTCCCATTCTCACATAGAGCTCAATTTACCAAATCCAGTAAAAAAATCTTATATTGACCTCCCCAAAAACAAAAAAGCCCAGGACCAGATGGTTTCACAAATGAATTCTACCAAACATTCAAAAATGAAATAGTCCCTGTATTACAAAAACTCTTTAAAAAAACCGAGAAGGAAGGAATACTACCAAACACATTCTATGAAGCAAATATTACTCTAATACCAAAACCAGACAAAGACAAAAAAAAGAAACTACAGACCAATCTCCCTAATGAATACTGATGCAAAAATATTTAACAAAATCTTGGCCAATAGGATCCAACAATGCATCCATAAGATAATACACCACGACCAAGAGGGATTTATTCCAGGGACACAAGGATGGTTCAATATCTGAAAATCAATCAGTGTAATCCAACACATCAACAAAAAGAAAAATAAAGACCATATGATCATATCAATAGATGCTGAGAAAGCATTTGACAAAGTGCAACACCCATTTATGATAAAAGCCCTTGAAATCCTTGGGCCAGAAGGAACATACCTCAACATAATAAAAGCCATATACGACAAACCCACAGCCAATATTATACTCAATGGTGAGAGGCTGAAGGCCTTTCCCCTAAGATCAGGAACAAGGCAAGGATATCCACTCTCACCATTACTTTCAATATAATACTGGAAGTCCTAGCCAGAGCAATTAGATAAGAGAAAGACATTCAAGGGATCCAAACAGGAAAGGAAGAAATTAAACTGTCTCTATTTGCAGACGATATGAAAATATATATACAAAACCCTAAAAATCCATAGAAGAACTACTCAAAATAATAAACCAGTTCAGTAAAGTAGCAGGATACAAAATCAATGCACAGCCTTCCTCTATGCAAACACCCAATCTGAAGAAGAAGAAATTAAGAAATCCATCCCCTTCAAAATCGAAACCAAAAAAATAAAATACCTGGGAATAAATCTAACAAAAGACATAAAGGACTTATACAAAGAAAACTACAAAACTCTGTTGAAAGAAATAAAAGAAGACACAAGAAGATGGAAAGGCATCCCTTGTTCATGGATTGGAAGGATTAACATTATCAAAATGGTAATCCTACCAAAAGCAATTTACAGATTCAACGCTATTCCAATAAAAATCTCAAAGACATTCTTCAAAGAAATAGATCGATTACTGATGAAATTCACATGGAACCACAAAAAACCTCGCATAGCTAAAGCCCTACTAACTAAAAGGAAAGAAAACGGAGGAATTTCACTCCCTGATTTCAAACTATACTACAAAGCCATAATAATTAAAACAGCATGGTACTGGAACAAAAACAGACAGAAAGACCAATGGAACCGAATAGAATGCCCAGAATTAAAGCCACATATCTATGAACAGCTAATCTTTGACAAAGGGGCAAAGAAAATGCAGTGGAACAAGGACAGTTTATTCAATAAATGGTGCTGGGAAAACTACACAGCCATATGCAAAAAAATGAAGCTAGACTACTACCTCACACCCTGCACAAAAGTCAACTCAAAATGGATAAAAGACCTGGATGTAAGACCTGAAACCATAAAATGTATAGAAGAAAATATAGGCAAAACTCTACATGACATACATGTCAGCAAAATCTTGAAAGACACATCCCTCAAAAGCGAAGGAAGTGAAAGACAAGATAAACAGATGGGATTACATCAAAATAAAAAGCTTCTGTACAGCAAAAGAGACATTAACCAAAACTAACAGACACCCTACCAACCGGGAAAAGATCTTTGCACACAATACATCTGATAAAGGATTGATATCAAAAATTTACAAGGAACTCACACAACTCACCAAAAACAAAGCCAATAACCCAGTCAAAAAATGGGCAGAAGAGCTCAAAACTCACTTCTCCAAAGACAAAAAGCAAATGGCCAACAGATACATGAAAAAATGCCTAACATCACTTATAATCAAGGAAATGCAAATCAAAACCACTATGAGATACCACCTCACACCTGTGAGGATGGCACACATTAAAAATACAGGCAACAACAAATGCTGGAAAGGATGTGGAGAAAAAGGAACTCTTCTACACTGCTGGTGGGAATGTGAACTGGTCCAACCACTATGGAAAGCTGCATGGCGATTCCTCAAACTGCTAAACATGGTGCTTCCATACAACCCAGCAATAGCACTCTTGGGAATTTACCCAAAGGACACAAAAACACTAATCCGAAAGGATACATGCACCCATATGTTCATTGCGGCACTGTTCACAATAGCAAAGGTATGGAAGCCACCCAGATGTCCAAAAATAGATGATTGGATGAAGAAGATGTGGTACATATACACAATGGAATACTATTCAGCATTCAAAGAAGATAAACACATGCAATTTGCAGCGACATGGATGGAATTAGAGGGGATCATACTCAGTGAAATAAGCCAGAAAGAAAAAGAAAAATATCGAATGGTTTCACTTATAACAGGACTATAAGGAAACCAAATAGGAGAGAGACACTCAGAGGGTGCGGTGGGGGGGGAGGGGGCAGTTGAGGGAAGGGGCGGATAGGGCACAAAATGGAATAGAAAAGAACATAAGGGACCATGGAGATGGATCACGGGTGTATTGATGGTGGGCTACCCAAGGGGAATACAAAATGTAAAAGACATAAATAACAATTAAAACATATATTAAAAAAAATTCTCATATTGTTACCAGAACTAAGCTGCCTGAGCAGTGGGAGCCAGCAGGAGGTGGTGCCTTTTACCCCGCTGCTCCAAGAGCAGTTGTGGCAGTTGCTCCTGCCCAGTAACTGCTGTTTTGAATGGACCAATCAGGTGCTAGGAGCTGAATGGTAGGTCCAATCAGTTCCAGGAATGAAAAATGGTCCAATCAGACTTATGGGTGGTACTCTGAGAGAGGATATAATCCAGGATCAGAGGGACCCGAGGAAGGCGAAAAAGAAGAAAAAAATAAGAGGACGCCAGCCCCAGAGAGAGAAGGAGGCCTCTGAAAAGAAGAACAGGAGAAGCTGACAACAAGAAGACGACAACACCAGCCCCCAGGAGAAGAAAGATGATGGTTCCAGATTCCAAGGAAGAAGAAAGAAGTCTCTTCCTGGCCTCCGAGGAAGAAAGAAGAAAAGCATCCAGCAGCCACTCTCCGAGCAGGAAGATGAGCTGAAGGACTCTGCAGACCCTGGGCCTCCGGTCCTGTCTCTGACAGTGCCTGAAAGGAGCACCAGAGGCCCTGGGCCTGGTGTCTCAGAGACCTGTTTGTGGGTCTAACCCAACACCTCCCAAAGATCTTCCATCCCCGATGCGTTCTGTGTGAGGTGGCCACCACTTGAGGATGCAATGAGCTCCCTGTTTCCCCCATTTGTAAAATAAACCCCATGTTTGTTGTTGTTCCTGTAGCCTGAAGTCTCTTGCAGTTGTGCACGTGGTTGAGAACCCACAGTGACCTGTCCTCTCATCAGGCACTGTCCTTTGCTGTTTTTGGCCTTTTGGCCTTTGGGGCTTTTTGGTAGCTCTTGCCTCAAAGCATGGGCAGTTGTGCCCCTTCCGCCCCTGTTTCAATATTTTGAGAAATTCTTTCACTGATGCTATCCCCATTTCTCGCAAGCCCTCTCCCCGCACCTCCACCCAATTTGCTTGGCTCATGTTCTCTGAAATACCCCTGTGTCCTGAGTTCCTCACTATAGCACTTCGCCTAGGGCAGGTGGCCTTACCATTGCTGCACACTTCTCTCTGTAACAGCGCCAGTCATACCCTATTATAGTTAGGGGGGAGATTGACTGCATTATTTATGGGTTCTAAGTCCCTTGGGTGAAGGAAACATGCTCATTCACCTTTGAGTTCCCAGTGCCCAGTAACTAGTAGAGCAGCTGGTGTGTGGTAGGTGCTCAAGAGATACCATCTCTGACTAATGGGCTCATAAAACCTCACCTGATTTGCCAGTTTTGAATAAAGACATCAAAAAAAGTCAATATGTATTAAGAAGAGAATTCTGAGTTCATCTGTGGTCTATGATGTCTCTGGAAGTTGCTGGAAAACAAAAGACTTCCTAAACAAAAGAAAAATTTTTCTGTTTTCTTTTGCTTCTACAATCCTGTCTTTTCAAAACTCAATTCAAGCCCCAGGCATTCAAGTGACTTTACAGTGTCCAAGTTATTGCTACCCACAGAACTCCAAGGGAGATCACATAGAAGACCCGGTGTAGACTGTAACTTTATGGTGGATCTTTCTGCTTTTGTACAATGTGATCTTGGGTTCTATTTTTGAGGTTATACAGTCTAATTGTGAATATTAGCAAGTAAATGAAAGTGATAGCTATCAAACTACAAAGCACTCCTAGGGTAATGACTGAAGCCACATCTACAATTTTGCAGTTTTATTTCCTGCATTAATGCAAAGGAATAAGTAATGTGTAGCTTTAGGCATTGTGACAAGATGTCTAGATAATAGAGAACTTTTCTGGTTATAAATAAAATTCCAACCCCGACAGATTTAATCAGGCACAAAGGACTTTATTTACATAAGGATTTGAAAAATTAAAAGGAAATCTGGCTTCAAGCATTAGTTGATTGAGGGTCACAAACAAAATCACCAAGACACTCTTTTTCCTGTGGCTCAGGTCTGTCTTTCGCTAATTTTTCTTTATAACCAGGAGCTATTGTGCGGCCTTCAGGGTCAAATTTCTCAAATCCTTATTAAATGCAAAAGAGAGTGGCTGCTTCATTCTGAAACCACTTGTTCTGGTCCTAGCATATATTCTGGTTGTATCAACATGATTCAGGCGCCCTCACTGTTCTACAGTTCTGTTGGATGCCCTTCTGGCCCACGCTTTTGGCACTTACTGGCCTCTCAGGGGTGACTAGGCTCCCCTCCTCCAGTCCACATTTCCTGAAGAGGCACCAAATCACCAAATCACCCAAATCACCAAAATAAGGCAAGATGGATGTTGGTGGCCAAAAGTTACATGATGTCTATTCTGTGGAGATATAGAGGTGAAGACAGAGGACTCCTTGTACTTATCAAAGCACAGATGCCTTGTCCTGACTATAATCCCTTGCTCACCTTGTACTTAATGTTTCCGGATGGCAAAATACAGGGCCAAATACGAATAAGTCTTTGATTGGAGGGAAGGGTGAAGGTGTTCTCCATGTGCATCTGAGATGTGTTCTTCCTGAGCACCCTTTATTGTCTCTGATTATAGTAATACAGAGCAGATGTGTTCTAATGATTGCTTTTATTTTGTCAGACTTGATTGGAAGCCAAGCAAGGAAAAGGAGAAGGTTAAATCAAGGAAACTGCAACCATGGTTGGGAGCGGAGAGCCAGGAGTGGAAGGAGCTGGGCTGAAGGAATGGGCAAACTTGTCTTCCCTGGTGGTCTTTACAATTGCATCCAAGAGGATATCTGTAGGCAAGTCATTCATTCATTCATCTATCAAAGAGTTCCTGAGCACCTTCTGTGTACTGGAAATAATTACATTGGTCAACAAATTTTTACAAAAGTCATGTTACTGAAATAAAATGAGTCATTTCCTCTCAATTTATATGTGCTCAACATGAATATGACAGTCAAATTCTAATTTTGGCTCTAGTTTTTTTGTAATCTGCAATAAATGGATGTTTACATCATGAAATGCATGCCAATAGTAATAGGCCTACAGTTAATACCTGTAAAAAATCAAGTCATAGACTACTTCTTAGATTTCTTCACTTGTGTCTTGTACAGCTGTTCAGGAACAGAATAGATGGAAGAAGACGGTTTCCATTGTGCAAAAGCACAGCCTTAGACTCAGTTTCGAAGAGTCTAGAAATAGTCTCCATTCTTGTGGGTCATCAGTGATTTCTAAGGCATTCATGAGGCCCTCAATATTGGAACAGAGGGCCTTCCCAGTGGCGCAGCGATTAGGCGCTATGCTGTGGACCTGTCAGCAGCAGTGACACGATTTTGATGCCCGGCCAGGGAGATTCCCACATGGCGCGGCAGATCTTTCCTGCCTTGCCCGCTGCTCCCCTCAGCAGTGTATTTCTGTCGATCTGCCTGTTCTGCTCTCCACTCTGTCTCTGGTGAAACTTCTCGCTGCCCCATGCCTTTGGTCTGTACCCCGGCTTGTATGCATAAATAAATAAATCTTAAAAAAAATATATTGGAACAGAATACCAGAGTACTTTCCTTGCTTAAGAAAGGCTCCAACTGCTGGTGGCACTTTCGATACAAAGTAATTGTGACATCTTCTAGAAGAATCCATTGTTGGAGTCTTGATCCTGGCAATTTTGCCTTGTTCTTGGATAAGTCCAAATCACAAACCAGGTCATTTAGTTCTTCCTGTGTTAGTCTGTGTGGGGTTGATGATGCGCCACGGTGAAAATCTGGATCACTGCATGCTGATGGAACAGGAGAACAGGTCGGCTTATCCTCATCAGATGAATCAAGAGAATATTCTGCTGGAGGTTCTGGAATAGGAAGCCCCTCACCATGTGGATCTGGTCTCAATGGAGATGGGATGTTTGGGTAGACTATTCTCGACTTCTTTTGCTTTGGTATTCCACCAGAAAGAGAAGGAACCAAGCAGAAGTAGCAGTTTTTCTATGTGGTTGCTTGGCTCTCTCCACACCATGGGGACTGCAAATGGCATTGATGATCTTTTGCCACTGAACCACTGTGAAAGCTGTGTTGTCCATGTAGCACAGCATATATGTGGGGCCCAAGGTTTGTCTTGGTCACCAACCTTGCATTCGAAGTAAAGATGATAAGCCTTCTTCACTTGAGAAGTTATATTTCTGGTTGGCAAATGTTACTTCCCCACAAATAGAGCAGAAATTGTCCACGCTATTAACACACTTTCGAGACCTTACTGTTCTGTATTGCGCCAAAATGGATAAAATAATAACAGTTCTATGGAACAATAGCTTAAACTGTCTTGCACAAAGTCTGAAATATTTTTAATGCTCAACCTTTCCGACAGGGCATTATCTAGTGCACTGCTGATGTCAGCTTACTTCAGCAGCCGCCTGGCAGTAATATAGCATTGCATCAGTAAATGATGCAATCAACTCTGGATGATGTGTGCATGATGGTAGTATGCAATGTGATGCAATATTACATCCTTCTAGGCTGATTTAGGATATTGTTGCAGTCCTACTGGATAAATGTACACTGTGAAACATATAAAGTGAATTATATGAAATATCTTCAAAACGAGACCTAATAAAAAATTTTCAGGGCTATATTCATGTTCAGCACACCAAGATACTACAGATTATGGTCTTTTTTAAGTCAGTAATGATCTCAATGTTGACCAGTGTTATAGTACCAGCATGCTATATGTTCTCAGTAAATGTTTACTGAATAAAGGAAACCTGAGACAATAGATTTTCACATCACAATTAGGCATGTTTGGTCAAATATGAAAATATAGCTCTGATTTATATATTAGTGTCAGTGAGTTTCAGTGCGTTTCTGTCATGGTGTAAAGTACTGGTTAATAGATCCTTTCTGATTTAAATAGTGAGATAAGTGTGATCAATAAAAAGAATAACATTATTAATAGCTAACACTGGAGTTTCCTGATTTCCTTTAAATTCACCAATTGAATCCCCTACAACCATTCTAAGACTTGTTACTATTTGCTGTTTTCACTATGTAGAAGAGGGAATTAAAACAACGAGAGGCTCACCAACTTGCCCGTGATCGCAGAGTTGACAGAGCCTGGGTCTTCCTAGAGTGCAGTTTCTGTTCAGCACTTGAAACTCAGAACTACAAGGCTGAACTAGAAGCAGAAGGACAAAGTCACAGACATTGTCTACCAAAAATTACTGGTTACACTCAACCAAGTCAGGCAGGCTCTGGGAAGGCTTTTGTGCTCCTTCCTTTCTTCTGCAGTAATGTTGAGTTGATGAGGGTATCTCTGTATTTTAAATTCTTTTTTTTATTGTTATTTATGTCTTTTACATTTTGTATTCCCCTTGGGCAACCCACCACAAATTCACCCGTGATCCATATCCATGGTCCCCTGTATTCTCCTCTCTTCCATTTTGTGCCCTTATCCTCCCCCCCCACCACTGAGTGTCTCTCTCCCACCCGGCCTCCCTATAGTCCTGTTATAAGTGAAACCATTCGATATTTTTATTTTTCTTTCTGGCTTATTTCACTGAGTATGATCCCCTCTAATTCCATCCATGTCGCTGCAAATTGCTTGCAAATTGTTAGATTTATTCTTAAAGTTGACTTCTAAGTGAATCAGTGTCAGGTAGAAACCAAACAGAAAGCTGTTGAGACAAGAAGGATGGGAAAAGAGAAGTGAAAAAGGGTTTGCCTATAACCCTGAGTCTTCCCTGCTTCTTGTTTTCTTCTCAGTCTGTAGTTTTCTTTGCCCTCAGGTGGAGACTGTGAAAATCCCAGCACAATATTTACTTGTAATTTTGCTTTCACTGAAGCAAGATGGTGAGTAGGTCACTCAAGTTGTATTACTTCACTAATGTGGGCAAAGGATTAAAGAATCAAGCTGAATCTTTGGAAAACACTTATTATCAGAATTTTGACTTTTGTCAATATACAAAAAGAAAATTTTATAAGGGCAATTTCTCCTTCCTCTAAAAGAGGCAGTGAAATGTTGATGTTTGCCAGAATACTGTTGAGAGAAAATTCATACCGAACACAATATGATAACTATGGCTCTTTCTCTGTTTATTGAAGACAAAACCTGTAAGACAGTTCTGGTCTGGAAGTCATTTCAATTGTAATTTTGATGGCTGCAGTGTTGCTGATAAAACACTTGATGCTGATCAAGACTTGACTCTGTTTAAATTTTTTTGGAAGACCACAACCTTCTGCCATGAAACTTGGTCATTTTCCAAAGTAGGCTCAGGACTTGCCATAGGCTGTTAGAAATTGCTTTTCCTACAACTGTTAGGTTTCCATGTGAATTCCAGTAAAATCTGTAGCTTTTTTCTGGACTTCAGGGTTATGGAGAGGCATGACCCTGAATGTTCCCAGCATTTGGCTGATGACACAGCAGGATCTGGTGCCTCTCTCAAAAGGGAGGCTCATGCTTGACTTTGGCTTCCAGGTGCTACCTTTTCAAGAGGGAGGGAATTTTTTTAGTAGAAATATTTGGACATTTTTCTTGAAATAGATTTAACTATTTATTCGCCTATGTTGCAAATATCTAGATTGTCAGCAATGAGTACATGTCAGACATCTGGGACCATGTGTTATAACTAGAATTCATTCATTCATTCATTCATTCATTCATTCATTCATTCATTCATTCATATAGCATACACACTGTGGCAGGCATTACAATAGGTTTTGGGAGTCTGGGAAAGAGCAAGAAGATGTTTCTGACCCGCTAACTTTACAGACCAGAGAGGTAAATATCTATTAAGTACTTCAATAATTCCTATAAAGAGGAAGCACAAGTGGTAAGGTGACAGAAGTAAGGTCTTCAGTGCGGGGGTCCAGGAATATTCTAGGAGTTCTCTTGTTGCAGTCACATGTGGGTAGGACAGGAGAGATAGGGCATTTATCCATTGGAAAATAAGCAGTAGCAAGTCTGGATCTGTCTAGCTCTGAAGGAGTTTGGGAGGGACTGTAACTAGAGGAACTGGTTTCCTTTAAAGGATGAGATTCCATGAATATGTCAATCTCTGTATACATACTGAACATTTACCCAGGCAAAATACCATATTATCTGTGTGATAGGCAGATTGTGTATTGGTAATAGAAAATAAGAGAAAATAAAGGACTGCCTGCTTTCAAAGAACTTAGAATAACGTTTTGGGAGAACAACACACATACATATGAAAAGATAATGGCAAACCATCCCTGAATTATATAAATGAAATCGATATGTCTCTTTCATTGGAATGGCCCAAATCTGTGACCTAGATGGCACAGGAAAATGTATTTCCTCTGAGGTTTCCAGGTCAGTCAGGTCACCCTGCCTGGGATGTAGAATGTTCTTCGTGGAGACCCGGAATTCCCTTAAGTTTTCCTCATTGCCATGCCTACTCAGACAGCTTTCACGATTCTCTTCTTTCTCTCTCAATCCTCTGGCTCTGGGAAGATGAATCATTGCCTCTCTTTGTGTCCACAGTCGGTGGGCATCTCTAACAGTATTTTTGAAATGACCTAAGAATGATTTATGGGTCTCTGCTAGCTGCCACTATGATTGGGTTATGTTGCATGTTTCAGTTATTGTTTGTTGCATTAAAATTGTCTTAGAACAGGGCCTCCCCAGTGGCGCAGCGGTTGAGCACTGCGCTGTGGAGCTGTCAGCAGCTGCGACGCGAGTTCGACGTCTGGCTGGGGAGAATCCCATATGGTGCGGTTAAAAAAAGAAAAAAAAATTAAAATTGTCTTAGAACATAATACCTTAAACTGAAACTATTTAATCGAACATGATTCTGGGGATCAGGAATATAGGTGGGCTTCGTGGATACTGAAAGGTTGTATGATCATTTTTTTTTAAACTATTCCATGGAATCATCTGTCACTATTTCAGCCCCAGCACTACCTCTGTTGTCATCTTGCTCAAACTTCAAGAAGGGAGATGGCATTTAGTAAGTAAAATCCCTTAGAAGCTGGAAAGGACATGAGCATGCCACAGGGGCCGGGTGTATCTTTGAAGATATTCCTGACTCCTGCTTCCCTCTTCTAGAGGGAACCAACTCTGGTGGCTGATCTCCTGTAGCAATTGGTTTCCAAAAGCTTCTCTGTGATGTGAGGCTAGATGGTGGTGGAGTTTTCACATTTTGGTGAGATTCTCTTAAAGTTATTATTTATTCAATGTCAAAGGTATGAGATTAAGTACTTCTGACTATTTTTGAATTAGTACTTCATTTTATGACATAGATGGTAAAATTCATTGTAGATGTTTTCAAATGAAGATACTTGGCAACAAAAATATTGGCAGCCCTATATTCTTTACCAAAATATGCCAGTTTCAATGTTCTACTCATTCCTTGCAACCCCAAGTCTATGAACCTCTACCCAGCAGAAGAAAGTAGGACAGTGGCTCCACTAAAAGCAAGAGCACTGACTTACACTGTGACCTTGGGATGTTTTGAATTTCACATTCTGTTTGCCATCCTGTAGCCTCTCATTTCGTCAACAAAGTAAACTTGGGATTGTTATGATAATTGAATGGCATTATTTGCAGAAAATACTTTCTTAGAGGAAGCACTGGTATACAATCATACACAATAAACGTGAAGGAGCAATATTATCATATATCCCTATAAATTTCCCATAAAAATGATGATTAGCATTCTTGTAACTAATGTCCCCCATGCAGTGAGTGTTCCCAAGCCAGCTCCATGGGGATAGAGATGTGGAAATGCAGAAACATCAGTGATTCATGGAACAAAATTCCAAGCTATCTTAATAAATGATCTTTTCTCCTCAAAACCTTAAGTCAACTCTCTAGGTTATCAAGAGACCTGGCTGAAAGATTTGAATTACAGCCAAATGCTACTGTTTAAAGGGTAAATAAACAATGAAATTTTATCAGGAAGAATTTTAAGATTCTTAAAATTGTGTCTAGTGGAGGATATTCTGATAAATTGGCATTGAACTAGCACTTGTGCTACCTTCCTTGTCTAACTCCTTCCCATGTCCTACCAGCTGTCAAGTGGAAGGATGTGAGGGTATGATTCTCAGGCTCTTCGAGGAGCCAGAGCAGGCTGAATGGGTGTAGGACTCTGAACCTCTGGGTAGGAGCCTGGGTGTCAACTGAGGGTGATAGAAGTCTGTGGGATCCCCAGCCCCCATCCTTTGTTACCGGGATGTAGTTTGGCGCCGAGTTTGGTGAAGCTAGAATGTAGAGTCAGGCAGGAGGCCTCTTCGAGGATTTTTACCCATGCTTTAACAACGGCTTCTGAAGTTTGTCAAAAAGCTTGCCTAGCTTACAGAATTTGTTCCTGAGGCATGGCATAAAGCTCTTTTCCTATCATATCTAATGTTATGGCCTAACCTGCTGTTTGGTTGGCAGCTGCGGTAATCGCGCAGTCACGAAATTCTTGAAGCCATGCACTATATTGTGCCAGAGACAGTACAGTTTTTACACGTACTCTCCAATCCCAGGCAGTCATTTCATAGCTAGTGTTTATTGATTCCAACATGTCCTTAGTAAAAGAGCTTTGAATTCCGTTTTCATTAAAGCTAGTACAAAATGCTTTAAAGACTGAAAAAGGCAACGCTTCACATCTAAGGCCTCTATTTTCCCTTCTCATAACCAGGAATGCATGAAGCATTTCTCCTTCTTTATGCCGTCCCTCACAGAAACATTTCTCCATTATAGATTCATAATTTGAAAGGAATGCCGGAGGGGTCTGAGGAGGTGCCTGCATCGAGGAAGGGATAGGAGAAAGGGGAAGGGCAGTTGAGGCTGCAGTTGCAGAAAAATTTTTAGAAGACAAATGAGTGGATTCTTTTGTAATGTTCTCAAAGGGAGGGTTTTTTTTTTTTTTAAATATCTCTGAAGTAGCTTAAATTGGTGAATGCATTCTACCAGTTCTGCTGACCTGGAATCCCTATGGTGCACTAAAAACCAGCGAACAGCCAAGAGACCCCCAAAGCCCACATGTCTGTTTTACACCAAACCTGGCTACTTAACTCCACCCTCAGTTCCCAGCAACCCTCCCTTCAGTGATGATGATTGTAGGGTAAGTGAAAAAAGATGGTCAGGCTTTTTCGCCCTGTCACCATTAGAGTTAATGATGGGCACATGAAGAAGGGCATGAATGGCATAGCGTGGCATAGCCTGGTGTAATGTGGCATAGCAATTGCGTGCGAGAGGCAGAGACGCAGAGAACATGAGGGAGGAGAGCATGGCAGAGACGCAGAGAACATGTGGCAGAAGCGGCAGCAGCAAGACCCTGAGATGCCACCAGAGAGCCCCGAGAAGGTGAAGAGTGGTTGGAGGCTAGGAGGCCTGCTAGCCTCCTGGTTTCCCTGCTACCCTGTCCTGCCCTGCACCTGGCTGCCTCACAAGAAAGATGAATAAAAGCCTGCAAAAGCCACCGAGGATTCCAGGACTCATTCTTGCCCATCTGCATGAATCATAGGGAACCTGCATTGGTGCCAGGCTGGCACAGTAGGCTGGCACTACAAAGACATTATGGGATTTGTAGTCCTTGGTGTCTTGGATCTCTTTGGTCTGAGGTGGGGTTAGGGTCTATAAAACCTATCTGTGGAGTTTGTTCAGGACGTCCCCTCTCCCCCAACATTATGGTGACCACCCTTGTGGTGTTTAAGTGCCGATCCTTGTCCCTTTTTTCTGGCCTCTTAATTGGCTCTGAAATCAAGGAAAGGTTTAGCAAGAGAGAGAAACATTCATCAGGTTAGCCTTTTTGGCCTGTATAAGAGAAGCAAGAAACATTTGCCAGGTGAGCCCTTTTGGCCTATTTATACAACATATGGCTTTCCCAGACCACTTTTTGTAAAAGCAAAGATAAAGTAAGAGACGGAGACAGGGAAAAAGAAATTTCTAGGTAAAAGAACCTCACTTGACTTCCCCAGACGTGTGGTGCTAAATCTACCACAGTCTGTTGTTTTACTTACCTAAAATGTAGTCTGATGTCCTTTATTCATCCTCTTGTCAGGCTCCCCATCTTCTGGGTGCGATTCCTCCCTTTTGTTGGGCTCCCCCTTTTCTCAGGGCAAATAAGGGGTCAACCTGTGCTCCTTCTTTCGAGCTGATCATGTCTTCCAAGGATCATGTTGGGGTCACCATTTGTTGTCTGAAGGTGCGGCAACGTTGGAAGTGGCACGGGACAAAGAAAGAATGACTCAAAAGTTAAAACAGTGATCAAAAGAGAAAGGGTCACTGTAGTGCCAGCCTACTGTGCCAGCCTGGCACCAATGCAGGTTCCCATGATTCATGCAGTTGGGCAAGAATGAGTCCTGGAGCCCTTGGTGGCTTTTTATTACATCATTCTTGTGAGGCAGCCAGGTACGAGCAGTTAGGATGGCCGGGGGCTCCAGGAGGCTAGCAGGACGCCTAACTCCCAGTGAATCTTCACCTTCTCAGGGCTCTCTGGTGGTGTCTTGGTGTCTGACTAATGCTGCTTCTGCCACATGCTCTCTGCGTTTCTTCCGCGCTCTTCTTCTTCATGCTCTCTGAGTTTCTGCCTTGTGCACGCACACGCTATGCCACACTATGCCATGCTACGCCAAGCTATGCCATGCCCTTCTTCAGGCGCCTGCCATCAGGCATGTGCATAGGCCTACAAGGGAGTAGGCGGAGAACCCTAATAACTCTTCCACCTACCCTACAGTCACCTAAAGGGACCACCCCTCTGGAGATGTAGCCTCAAGGCTCACATCGCTGGAGAAATGGTGGTCTTCCTGGCCCAGTATCACACTTTCATTAGAAGGGCTTAGATTCTGAGAAGAGAGGCAATATGGAGGAAGGTGCATGGTGGGGATATGTATTAGGGATGCATGATAGTCTCGCACAAGATAGGGGGCAGAGAATAGGGGAAGTTGCCGGGGCGGGGGTGGGCAAAGCTGCTATTCCTCAAAGCACCCTACCTCTAATTCTATTTACACTTAACTTCCTATTGAAATGGTCAGGCTAGTTAGGCTAACCTGGCCATAGTGTCTACCTGCTGTTTTCAGCATATATCCTCATACTGGGACAAAACCAAAAAAGTCTCCCTGCCTGACTCTACATTCTAGCTTTGCCCAGAACTTGGCACCAAACTACATCCTGGGAACAACGGGTGGGGGCTGGGGATCCCACAGGACTCCGTGGTCCCCAAAGGTCTGTGGTCCCCAGCACATATGCTGTGCTTTCCTCCTATATATCCTAATAACACTTCTGGGACTTTCAGATCCTAGAACTGTGGGAGAAGATGTATGGTTTTCTGGTTTCCTGACTTCTTCTGAGGCTGGGTGAATGCGGCTCTTCATGCTGTGCATCCCTGGGGGGGAAACACAGGGTCTCGCTGGTGTCTCACGCAAGTTGGGAACTTAGCTAGTAGGAAGTTGCTCTTCTAACGACTCATTAGGTTGCCACTGCTTAAGAGGCCTGTCAGTTTGAGCTCTGTTTACAAGCTTGACTTGAGTCCTCAGGGTGAAGAGAAATAGGAGCAAAGAAAATCAACAAGGTAACCCAGAGTGGGAGATCAAGATGAATTCAGAGACAGCTGTTTTTTTGATAAACACATCACACCTTTAATAACAAAAATAATGTAAAATCAGGTAGTTTGGAATGAGAAAAGTAATATTTTAAAATTTAAAAAAATTTTTGTTATTCATATCTTTTACATTATTATGTGTTCCTCATAGGTTACCCACCATCTGTTCACCCATGAAGCCATCACCATAGTCCCCCGTTCCCCCCTCTTCCGCCCTCTTGAGCCCTTACCCTCCCCTCCTTCCCTGCTGAATGTCTCATTCTTATTTGGCTCCCTTATATTCCTGTTATAACTGAAACCATTCGATACTGAGAAAAGTAATATTTTTAATTAAAAAATTAATGGATGAATGGGAAAAGAGCATCACTTTAAGAACAAAAATTATTGATCTTGAAGATTAAATGGGAGAAAATCTTAAAAACAAGGAGATAGGGATCTTAGTAACTTAAGCAAAAGTAGTCTTAATTAAAGAGAGTTGGTTGATAAATTAGTAATGAAAATGTAATTTATCATTAATGTAGAGAAAACACCATCTTCTTCAGTCAGAGTTGATGTGCTATTGAGTAAATGGTAAGTTGCTCAGCTGACTTCCAGATAATGTTGAGGATTTTGCAATCCTAGATGCAGTGAGGATGCTATGGGGCAAGAATGTGTCAATCACTGTACCAGAAAAGGCAGGAGACAATATGCAAAGGAATTAGTCCTTTATAATGTTTGAGCTTCATGTTCTTTATATTGGCATAGAAGACTATGCCACTGACAGGCGTGAACAAAATGTTTTGGCTTGATGCCAAAATAGAGAAACATTGGCTAGGTATTAAAGTACCTTTTAAACAGTAAGAATAGTTGAAAAACACCTGTGTCATCTCAGGTGTTGGTTGAAATACCATTCTTTATAATCTTCACAGGAATAATTGAAAATAGTTGTAAGTGCAATCAGTAGTCTTTAGAATGCCAGCTCTCAGAGTCATGAGCTCCTTGCTTTGAAAATGAATTATAGTGACTAGCAATTTATTCAATTTAGTATAGGGCCCACTCCAAAATTTATTGATATATCATTAACTGCCTCATTTGACCATGAGATTTTATAACTTTAATATTTTAAATGGATGCTATAACAGATGGAGTTCTGGGAGCGATCTGTGTGGAAAGGGGTCCACTAGCTCTCCATCAACATGGTTCTGCCCATCTTTTACCACTGAGACTATAGCTCCCAGCTCCCTTGGATGTATGGTCCTATGAATGAGAGTTCTTAATGGAATAGAATATAATGAGTGTGCACTATATCTAAGTCTGGACCCAAAGCTTTTGTATTCATGTCACTTTTTCTTGCCCATAATGCCCATTTTCACGCAAATGACCTTGAGGCCTCAGGGGACAGCAGACCCATAAGATGGAAGGAACCATCTTGCTTCCATATTAATTCCTTTGTGGGGGAGAGTTGCTTATTTAGCAGAACCTCTTGCATTGCCCATTGTGTTTACGAGAATCAGCTTTGGTTGCATCAACTCACTGAAATTCTAGTGCTTATTTGTCACAGCAACTGGCAGTACCCTAAGATTGAGGACACAGAAATGACCACTATATGTGCTATATGGAAATTTTGTCTTGACATATTTGAGTGTTTTTTCACAGAACTATACTAATTGTGTATCATACTTCCCACTCCTTGTATCTTTGTAATCCTTCTTTCCTCTCCCCACCCAAGATATCATAGAATCACATGATTAGTTGGAAACGGACATTGGGCATACTTCAGTTAACCTGGTGTGTTCTGATGATGTCTGCCACATGCTGGGATCTGTCTAAATTGTGGGATGTGGTTATAGTCTCTGTTCTCTGCTTGTCTGTCACTGGACACTAACTCAGGAAAGTGTCATGTTGAACACCTTCATGACAGAGGATTCTGTGCCTTCAGTTGTCACCCATTTGGTCGGAAATAACTGTAATTATTAAGGATATCTTCCTGATATTCAATGTCTATCTATCAGTAGTACCTGCAAATTGGATCCAGTCCTAAGAACCATCAAAAAGTTGAAGACATGTTTCTTCTATTAGGACTTCTCTTTGGGCTAAAGGCACTGAGATCTTCTTCTCACTCCTGGTTTCACTTGACTTGGGGATTCCATCTCCTCAGGGGAATCCCAATATGTGCCTGCCTATCATTTTAGTTTCCTCAACCACTTTAATACACTAATGTCTCACAAAGCCAGGTGACATTCTCCTCTGTGATGTTTCCTCCTTTGTTTATTGTTCTTGGTTCCTTTATCAGATATTAGTTGATCATATCTGCATGGGCTTATATCTGGGCTCTTGACTTCATTGATCTATGTGTCTGTTCCCCCTCTTTTTTCTTCTTAAGATTGCTTTGCCTTTTGGACACCTTTTACATTCCATACAGATTTTAGGACTATCTTTGCTCTTTCTGTGAAAAATATCACTTGAATTTTCATAAGGAATCTACTGAATTTGTAGAAGTCTTTGGGTAATATGGAAATTGAAACAATATTAATTCTTCTGATCCATTTTTGGGAGCTTGGATTATTCTGTGCCTCAACTATTCTGTGTCTGTGCCTTGCCTATTCTGTACCTTTCACCCAGAATATGGACAGGAAAAGTCTGATATAAGGAACCCCTCAAGGTAAAAATCCTGGTGTGTTTCTCTTGTCTAATTGCTCTGGCTAGGACTTCCAGTATTATATTGAAAAGTAATGGTGAGAGTGGACATCCTTGCCTTGTGCCTGATCTTAGGGGGAAGGCCTTCAGCTTCTCACCGTTGAGTATAATATTGGCCGTGGGTTTGTCGTATACGGCTTTTATTATGTTGTGGTATGTTCCTTCTATCCCAAGGATTTCAAGGGCTTTTATCATAAATGGGTGTTGTACTTTGTCAAATGCTTTCTCAGCATCTATTGATATGATCATATGGTCTTTATTTTTCTTTTTGTTGATGTGTTGGATTACATTGATTGATTTTCGGATGTTGAACCATCCTTGTGCCCCTGGG
>PVIJ01012881.1:0-47609 GCA_004024925.1 Scalopus aquaticus
GGGGAGGATAAGGGCACAAAATGGAAGAGAGGAGAATACAGGGGACCATGGAGATGGATCACGGGTGAATTGGTGGTGGGCTGCCCAAGGGGAATACAAAATGTAAAAGACATAAATAACAATAAAAATATATATATAAAAAAAAGATTGAGCAACTGGAAAAATCAAAATTTTTAACAAACAAAAACAAACTCTTGCTATTAAGAGATTAGGCAATTATTGCTAACATGACTGACTAATTTGGTTAATATTCCAGGAAAATATGAAATATTATTTCCAATGTTAGAAAACTTACACGTGTCATAAAATCTAATCACAAAGAAAATATTTTTAGCAGTATATATTACTATAGGAAAATATCTGGATATTAATTTTTCTTAAAACAAATTATATTTTCAGTGCCTTAGAGGAACAAAAATCCTGTCAATTTTTTTGGAAAGTGAGTGATTATATTATGCAGCAAATATCTTACTCCTTTTCCCAATTTACCTTCAATGCCTTAAAGTGAACTCTCAGATACTAGTTAAATCCTGGCATGAAAAACAGATTGTCTTTAGAAAAAGGAAATTCTAAGTTGAGCCCATTCAGACCCCCAAGAACTCGACCCAAAAGCAAACAAACTAAGGTTGGTTCCCCATCCGGAAATTGTTCATCTAGATCCCCTCCCATTTCCTCAATAATCTGACCTTACACCAGCTCGTGAGCTAGCCCCACTATCCGTTCAGACTCTAGAGCAGAAATGAAATGCATACATACTGTAGCTGTAATTCAGCTAATCTGCTTGGGTTTCCTCTGCTCTGTGCCAGGGTCATTTGTAAGGCCATCACTCACACCAAACTGTTGCACCTGTGCTGCTATTGAAACACTTCTTCCTCTCCTCCTCCCCCTTCCCGGTCTCTATCCTCCCAGGGACAGTGCCCTAATCACCTTTTTCCCAGGCACAAAAGCTTTCCTCTGCAAGTGAGAAATGCTAGAATTCCCCCAAGCACTGGTAAGGAAATATTTAAATGTAATCAGAGGATCTTCCTTTGTTTTATTTTTCTTCCTAGGGAAATCAATCTCTCTAAGGTATTCGATGCATTCTTCTGCTCTTCCGTGAAGCTGCATCATCACACAGAGCTGAAGTGGCCACAGCTTGCAAAGGCTAAATATTTTCTTCTCCTTCGCTGCTGACACAGATGATACGTGCCTGGTCTCCTCAAGCATCTCTAATTTAACACTTTGCTTCATTTAAATTGTTTTAAACTTGGCTGTGAGAAATGTGTGTATGGCGATCCAACCCCCCACCCCCCCCCACAGGGTGAGTACAGACTCACTAGTAGCTGAGGCTCTTCCCTCTTCCCTAACAAGCTCAAGAAACTTCTCAGCTTGCTTCTCCCCATCATTGCTAGTTTGGGGTCCTTCCAGTTTCAGATAGTTCTAGACTCATATATCTTCACAAAGTTGAATGAAAGTCAAATTGCTCTACCACTGCCTTAGCTGTGTGAGCTGAAATGAATTACTCAGCCTCTCTGAACTTCAGTTTCATTATTTTTGAAACGGTGTGATAATACTTACGGCACAGGGTCTCTGAGCATGAAATGGAACAGTGTACACGTAGCGGCAGGAAGGCACCGGGCAGGTTCTCTATGGAGTCAGGCCGACGGGTAAAGGAGGAGTCCTGGAGCCCTTGCTGGCTTTTTCAGGCTTTTAATGATCTTTCGTAGTGAGACAACCAGGTACAGGACAGACTGGGGGACCGGGAAACTGGCAGGCCTCCCAGTCTCCTGCAAATCTTCACTCTGTGTTCTCCGGGGTTCTCTCATGCCTCTGCTGCACGCCGCCGCGCTTTCCTCTGCCGCTCCTGCTACTGCTTATATCCTTGGCCCCTAGGCCCAGGCGTGTCCACTCACACATGCCCACACCCTACTTCGGGTGCCCGCCATCAGGCTTGCGTGCAGGACTGCAGGGGCTATCAGTAACGGCGGGAGGGCAGAAAGTCCTGACCATTCTTTCATTTACCCGACAGTATATAAAGTGTCAGCCTAACACCTGTCCTGTGAGCTTAATGACTGCAACCTCCCCACTTCCCCTACAGTTGGTCAGCAGTTACTGAGTATGCTCAGAGCATTCTTCGGGATGGTGTGCGATGATGCAGGCAAATCTAACTCCACTGCTATCAGACCAAGAAGAGGCACACAGACCTGAGGGCTTTGAGGGGGTCCAAGCTCTTGGCCAGTGGTTCTCAGACTTGAACCAGCATCAGAATCCCAGAAGAGCTATGAGAACACAGATTACTGAGCCCCACCTCCAGAGCTTCAGAATTAGGGGTCTGGAGGGGGTCTTTGAGAATCTGCTTTTATGTAAGTCCCCTGCTGCTACTGACTCAGTGCCCATATTTTGAGAGTCACCACTTTACAGGATGTGAAAATAAGCAGGTTGGGGAAAATAACTGGCATGGATGGGGTGGGGTGGGCTGGGGTGGGGTGGGGTTGATGGGATGGAACATTCATGCAGTTTTGAGGAAGTACAAAAAGGAGACCTCCCCACTTCACAAAAGGGGTCTAGATAACCTAGGCAGAGCTCCCAGAGAGCAAAATACACTCTCCTGTGTCCCAATCCCATTGAAAATGACACCTTTTTTTTTTTGGGGGGGGGGAGGTAGTCTTTTTTAAGATGAGCATTGTTTATCTCCTCTTCCCCTATTTTGTTGGCTAATAGGGCCAATCTCACAGCTTACAATTTGTCCTGCTGAGGTCAGTGACTCTACACGCTGCTTTGGTGACAAACCGAGGCTGGTGACCATCATTTCAGAACAATCCAGTGCGGCCAGCACAGGAGGTACCAGGAGCCCCCGACAGGCCACCTGCTCTCCAGCTGCTGAGAATAGAGCACAGTGGCAACCCACATGTGTGCACCCTAGCAAGCAGTTCTGGGGGTGACACTGGCTCAGTGAGCCCTCACTGGATTCTCTAGGGTGAACAGTCCATCACCATTCCTGCTTTCTGGAAACAAACGGATACAGTGTAGTTGCTTGCCTACCTCTCCCAGGTCTGACTCCAAGAATTTATTTCTATTCTATTTCAGTTTCTTTTCTGTAAAATGACCTATGGCTAGTTCCTTCTGACTGGTTGATCCTATGATTTACCAGGAATCCTCTTCAAATTGTACAGTGAAATATATATATACACAAAGGTCCACACCCCCCTCCCAGCCCAGCCACTCTGTCACTTTTATTCAAATACGCCACACCAACTCCAAGTATTTAACAACAACAGAATATTGTCCATCTCCTGTGTTTTAATGGCCATATTCTTTGGCAGGCCTGTCATTTCCCCCATCTAGTTGGTAAGCTCTTACAAAGCAACGCAGGCTTTGAGTAGAGTTCTCAAACACAGAAAACGCAATTCAGTTTGAATTTCAGATAAACAATGAATAATTTTCTACATTTGCACCTTGTAATATGTGAACATCAGCCTACTACAGTTTTTCTATCTGAAATTCAAATTTAACTAAATGTCCTGTATTTTTTCCAGTGAACTGATGTATAGGCCCCCTCAGATGTCACCCTAAGGCCCAGATCTGGAGCTGGGGTAGCCCAGATCTGGAGCTGCCTGAGAGAGAAAGAGGATGAAGGAAGCTCCTTCCCTCCTCCATGAGGCAACGACTCTTCCTTCCACATGTCGCACTCCACTGGGGGAGACGTGGTAACTACAGCTCCAGCATCACTTTATAAATCATTACTGGCTTCCTGTCCATTAACAATGTCAAATAGCAAGGGACAACTTGTAAGCTATTATCCTGCAGTCAAGCCCGGGCTTCGAAGTGCATCAGGAACATGAGCTCACCAAGTGCAACACAAACCTTGCCACACAGGGCTCGCTCCTTCAGTGCCACCCCCACTGTTAGCACTTCCTAGAGGTCATTCACCCATAATGCTCTGGCTTATTTTTCTCTTTCACTACCTCATTATCAAATGACCACTGACCACCATTTCTGATTGTTGCCATTTTCCCTTATCCTCTTCAACAGAACAAAGGGATTATTAAGCACCTAAAGCCATTAGATAATGCACAGTCAATTCAAACCGGGAGATTTCCTCCCCCAGTTTGAGCAGCCCTAACCCCAATATGATGGTGTTTGGCTTTGGGAAGATAATTAGCATTTGACAAAGTCACAAGACCGGGGCCCTCATGGTCACACAGGCACACTGAAAAGAGGAGGCACCCGAGAGCAGGCTCTGGCCGCCATGTCTCTCTGCCGCTGTGTGAGAGGCACAGTGAGCAGCACTGCCTGCCCTCCAGGAGCCTGACCCACTGGCATCCTGGTTCCAGCCTCCAGCCCTCTGAGAGACATTTCTCTTGTTAAAGTCCTTCCTCTCTGGTATTCTGCTATGGCAGCCAGTCGACACCGATGAAACAGCCTTTGGCAAAAACATTTCCAATGATAGGAACATTTTAAATACTTTGGTGAAAAAAAACTCCTCATTCCTCTTGAACTACTGCAGATACCTGGTGCCCATTTAGTGGACAATTACCCTCTTCTTGGAATTACCTCCCCCTCTTAAAAGTGGATCTTGGCAACAATCCCAGTGGCTTCTTTTCGTTCTGGATTGTGTGGCCGTGACAGATCGCACCAGGCCCACACCAGATGCCGGCGCTGTCCATGCTGCTCTCACCTGGAATGGGGGTTTGCTATTGAGAAACAGGAACTCAGCCTCCGAATGTGCCTGGAGCTAGCTGTGCAAACTGGAGAGCTGGGAAGAACCGATGTGGCATGTGAACTGGAAACATGGAAAAAGCGGTTTAGGGAGAAGAGAAGAAAGCAGACAGAATGAAAATAAGGTGGCTTTTGTTTTTCATTCATTCAAGGTACATCTGATAAGTGCCTGCCCTGTGCACAACTCTAGCCCCTAGGAATCGAGACGGGGTGAGGCCAAAACCCCTGCCCCATGCTAACAATAGGAAATCAATTTCACGTCAGAGAAGTGCTAAAAAATAAAACTAGAAAAGAAACAAGTTTTAGAAAGGAATTTCTTTTTTTTATAAATAATATTTTATTTACTTTTGTTATTCATATCTTTTACATTATTGTGTGGTCCCCATAAGTTACCCACCACCTGTTCACCCATGGAACCATCACCACAGTTCCCCGTGCTCCCCTCTTCCCCCCTCTTGAGCCCTTACCCTCCCCTCCTTCCCTGCCAAATGTCTCTTTCTTATTTGGCTCCCCTATATTCCTGTTATGAGTGAAACCATTCGATAATTTTCTCTTTCTTTCTGGCTTATAGAAAGGAATTTCTAACTTTCAACTAGAGTGGTCTCGAAGACCTCACTGAGAATACACATTTCAGAAAAAATAAAACTGAGAAAAGTGAGATATGGCGGATTCTGGACAGATCCCGAACACAGTCAACCAAGACACTGGCCTCACAAACAAAAGCACATTTGCACACACCTCTCACAGGACAGCCATCCCCTGTGTCTTTTCCAAGTGTTCATCACACACCCACTGTGTGAAGCCAGGCCTGACGGCAGGGGGCTAGATGAAGACAGAGACCTGGAGGCACAGACATCAAGGACAGAGCCCAGGCAGGAAGGAGGGTTTCTGGCACACAGTGCTGTGGGCTGGACCATACAGAATGCCCAAGGCTCCCACATGCCCCAGACAATATGCAGACATAAGAAAAGGAGTTAGTACCACTCAAGCCCACCCCTCAGAAAGAAAAGATCCTGGGGAAATGTTCATATTCACTTAAAGATAGATGTGGCAGCTAAGCACCTAGAACAAGAGCTTCCACCCTGTTTAAAGGCCTTGTGTGATTAGGTAGCTGAGATAGTTTCTGATGCTCTAAGAAAAATATATTTTGTGATCTTGTTTATTTAAATAGGTGTATTAAAAGAAGAACTGTCTATAGTTATGGGAGATCAGACTACAATCCAACTTAAAATATCTGTTTTTATCATGCTGTGAAGTCAAAATAATTTGCATTAGCAGCAGAAGCATTTCCTTTGAATGAAAGAATAACTTGAGTCTTCACAGGTTACTGAGCAAATTACTCTCATGTCAAAATAATTGAGCCTGAGGAAAAAGGAAAAATATATTAAAAGGAAGAAAATAATGAGAAAGAGCTAAGCATTTATAGAGGGCATGATGGGAGAGCTGAAACTGATGTATTCGAGCAGCAGCAGGCAGCCCAACAGCCAGTTGAGGGCCAGAGAGGCAGAAGACCAGGACTGTTCTCTGTTCTCTGGGAGTCTGTCCTCTTCAGAGGCAACAGCAAACACATGACATGTATGAATGATTATTAAGTATTTTGAATCACTTTAGGCTTCATTAGGTTACAGTATCACATAAGTCATAATACACTGTGCTTGGGAGAGGTGGCACTTGTTTGTTCCTTTTCTAGGAGTTAAAATGTGTATTTTTCTACATCTTTCAAATCTGTAAATACCAAAGCTCAGAAGACTTTAACCCAGTCCACTGTATCAAAATTAAATCCTGTGCAAGACTATCATTGCATTATATAGCAAAGTCAATATGAACCAATGATATAATCCCTCAAATCAGGATTTGGCTCCAAGCCATCTGAGGTTTAAGAGATAAGTTTTCATCACAAAATGAAAGGAGGGGACATTAAATGAAGGAAAAACAAGGCTGGAGATGGCAGAATTTGGATAACGCAGAGACAGAGACCACCATCACAGTCAGGGTATTAGACAATACTCTCCTGTCGATGCAGCCTGCAGCACCCCACCTCACCCCTGAGCTCTAGTCAGCACCATTTGCAGGTACCACCACACCTGGTATCCCAAAACATTTCTCACATCCATAGAGTTGGTCTTCTCTTCCTTCCTTAAGTGTCCACCTTGTGTTCCCAGAAGGACTAGCTTTCAAGATTGCAGCTCAATCAATGTTCCATTAGACTTTTCTGAAACAATTACCTCCCTCCCCTGAAACATAGAATTCACCACTTCCTCCTTTGTCTCTCCTTTCTCCACCGTGCAATTATACTATGCTAACAAAACACCAGTTTTATTTTGTTACACTTAGATGTCAATTCTCTTCCTGCCAGATTAAAACTCTTTGAGGAAGCAATCACACACAGACCAAAAAAGAAAAAAAAAAACTTAAGTATTAATCAAACTCTCCAAAAAACTAAAGTCTAGGACCAGACAGCTTCACAAGCAAGTTCTACCAAATATAGAAATGCAATAATACCTATTCTGCTCAATTTTTTCAAAAATTGAGAAAGAACACTCCCAAACATATTTCATGAGACCCACATTATGCTAAAACCAAAATCAAAGACAACACACAAAAAAGAAAACTACAGACCAATCTCCTTAATGGACACCGATGCAAAAATCCTCAGTAAAATCTTAGCAAACCAAATCCAACAATGCATTAAGAGGATTATACATAATGACCACGTGGGATTTATACCAGGAACACAAGGATGGTTCAACATCCAAAAATCAATCAGTGCAATTGACCACATCAACAAAAAGCAAAGTAAAATCCATATGATTTCATATCAATAGATACTGAGTAAACATTTGCTAAGATTCAGCCTCCATTTATGTTGAAAAACTAGGAATAAATGGAACATATTTTCACATAATAAAAGGCACATATGACAAACCCACAGCTAGTATCATTCTCAATGGTAAAAATTGAAAGCCTTTCCACTAAGAGCCAGTACAAGACAAGGCTGTCCACTCTCATCAATACTATTCAACATAGCATTAGAAGTCCTAGATAGAGGAATTAGGCAAAAGAAAACTATAAAGGGAATCCAAATTGGGAAAGAAGTAAAGCTATCATAATTTACAGATAAAATATGCATAGAGACCCCTAACGTTTCCATGGAAAACCTAATTAAAATAAACTAGTTCAGCAAAATGGCAACACAAAAAAATCAGTTGCCTCTAGTTCAAACAGTGAATTAGAAGAAATTAAGAAAGCCAACCCTTTACAATCTCACCCAAAATACTAAATACCTGGGAATAAACCTAACAAAGGAGCTGAAGGCTCTATACAAAGGGAATTCAAAGACACCGTTAAATGAAACAGTAGAAGACACAAAGAAATGGAAATACACTCTTTGTTCATGGATTGGAAGAATCAACATTGTCAAAATGGACATCCTACCCAAAGCAATTTAAAGATTCAACACAATCCCAATAAAAATCACAATAGAATTCTTCAAAGAAATCAAACAAATATTACTGAAATTTGTATGGAAACACAAAACCCTGAATAGCCAAATCTCTCTTGACTTAAAAGGGGAGAAATGGCAGTCTTACATACCTAGACTTCAAACCCTAATACCAAAATGAAACCAAAGCGTTACAATAAAAAGAAAACTATAGACTAATGTCTCTCATGAATGTACATGCAAAATAGTCAACAAAATATTATCAAAATTAGAAATATACAGGAAGGATAATATCAACTATGCACATTTATCCAGAAATGCAATATTTCTTCAACATTCAAAAATTAACTCATGCAATTCACCATATTATCAAAGTGAAAGAATAAAAGGTATAAGATTATCTAAACAGATGCACAAAAAGCACTTGACAAAATTCAACATCCATCTGTTTAAAAAGCCTCTGCAAAGTAGGAATAAATGTGGATTTCCTAAGCTTGAGAAAGGGAATCTATAAAATTCTAACATCATATTTGTTATAATATTATACTTGGTGGCAAAAGACTAACGGCTCCCCTCCTCCAAGACAGGGAACAAGGCATCACCAGCAATAAGACTTATCAACATCATGCACTTCCTGACAGACTCAGTGGGAAGGCACATTCCATCAGCGGTACTCTTCCCAAACACATAACCCACATCAAATCATGGAAAAGCATCAGGTGAGCCAAACTGAGATATATTTCACATAACTGTGTAACTTTTCCAAGTATGAAGGTCATGAAGCACAAAGAAATATTGCGATGTCAGACTGTGAGAGATGAGGAGACATAACCGCCAAGGCAATGTGAGGTCCTGACTTGGACCATGAAACAGAAGAGGGACAATAGAGGGAAAATTGGCCACAGAAAGGCTACAGTTTAGTTAATAGCACTGCTTGTACTAATGAATATTTTAGTCCCAATTAATTTAACTAAACGTACATAAGATGTTGATATTATAGGCATCTGGGTGAAAGGTATACAGAAAGATTGTGCAACCTCCTTTTAAGACTGTCTTGAAATAAAAGTTTTTTCTTTAAGTTTGAAAATCACATTTAGATTTGCATTTATTTAATCTTAATAGTCACTAGATTTCAGTACCAAAATAAACTGTATGGTAATACAGACTGATTTAGTAGTCAAGTTAGTCTATATTTCTGTATCTGGCAATGAATTTTTTCTATATGTCTATATTCTAAATATAGCTTGTATTTATCCCTGAAATATAAGGGAAAATTCTCCATTTCAAATGCATTGACTTAATACTCAGATTCACAGATAATGATACTGATTCTCCCCACCACCTCGGAGGAATAGATAAAACCTCAGGAAATTCTTTAAGAATCTCCTAAAATTAGTCTTTTCTAATGACATAAGTTTTTTGGTTGTGGATTCTCTGCTTTTTTCTCAAAGAACCTTTTGCTTATTACATTAGGGAATTGTGGGCAGGGTTCATTTTGGAGAAGTCATACTGTGCTTTTTTTTTTTTTTTTTTTTTTACAAAACAGATTTCAGCTTCATTGGTGAGATTTTATAATCTTAAGAAATTCACCAAAGGGCCTCCCCAGTGACTCAACGGGTTAAGTCGCAGCACTGTGAGGCTGTCCAGAGCCACTGCAGCACGAGTTCAATACCCAGCCAGGGAGATTCCCACATGGCGCAGCAGACCTCTCCTGTCCCGCCCGCTGCTCCCCTCAACAGTGTATTTCAGTTGATCTGCCTGTTCTGCTTCCCACTACATCTCTGGTGAACCCTCTCACCACCCACACCTCTGACCTATACCCCAGCTTGTATGCATAAATAAATAAATCTTAAAAAAAAAAAGAAATTCATTGAAGTCTTGATATGTCTGATAAAGGTCCTTATGAGGCAGCATCATGAAATTAGGAGCTTATTACAGTCTGAGTCTATCTTATACTTATGGGTATTCTGAGTGCTGCTGCAGATATTTTGGTACCCTGGTATCTTTAGTTAAATCCTCAGGATACTATAAAATTCCCAGGCTTCAATTTCCTGTGGATGTTCAAGATCATCTAACAGCAGTGATGTGACCTGTGATGACAGACAGTTAATAAAAATTATGCTAATGAATTTGTAGTGTGCAATTTCTCTAAGAGGTCTCTATTCTTGTAGGATATTTAGTGCAATTTTTTAAACATTTAAATCAGTTGTTGTCATTATTTTATAAAACCTATTGGGAACTGGCATCTCTGAGCTGATTGGCAGACATTCTGAAGCTTGCTTCTCTGCTAACAGGTTGTCCCTGTTACACAAAGTCATGTGATTATGAAATGACCAGTGCTTCTATTAAGTCACTCTTTTAATTACTCTCCCGGGTATTGATGAAGGTCACTAACCAAACTTTTCTTGCTCTCTTTAAACAGTTATATTGGTTTCAGAGAGACTGTTGGAAATATCAATTTCACATTATAATGACTCGGGCAAGGCAGCATTTTTTCCTTGAGTCTCCAAACCCAGAAATGCCTATTTCATCTGTAGCTGCCTTCTCATAAGTTTCTTCTTTATATCTGAGAATACATACATGATGAGAAGTGACGCTGGTAATATTTATCATTTCAATTATATTACAGATGTTGTAATGCCTTAATTGTATGGGTTCCATATCTGTGGACAAAGAACTTTTCAGTGTTTTCTGCTTCTTTCTCCATCACAAAGGATATCCACACTGAATCTTGAACAGGGTGGACCTCACATCAGTGACATCAGCTATACACAAACCAAATATTTTAAGCACAGAGTCTCAAAACGTTTCAGAGTGAATTTTTTATTCAATTGTGGGATAAAATAGATTAAAGAATTTACACTTTCTGGGCCTCCCTGGTGGCGCAGCGGTTGAGCGCTGCGCTGTGGAGCTGTTGGCAGCAGCGATGCGAGTTCGACGCCCGGCCAGGGAGAGTCCCACATGGTGCAGCGGACCTCTCCTGCCTCACCCGCTGCTCCCCTCAGCAGTCTATTTCTGATCTGCCTGTTCTGCTCCCCGCTCTGTCTCTGGTGAACCCTCTCGCAGTCCCACACCTCTGGTCTGTACCCCAACTTGTATGTATAAATAAATAAATCTTTAAAAAAAAGAAGAATTTACATTTTCTGTTTTGACCGAGACACCACCCTTAATACCAGAAAAGTTATCTGGATAAGAAAAGGTAGATTTAGATTTTGAAGAATATCAAATGACTATACTTTTTTAGATAAAAAACACACCGAGGCTAATCATACCTTAAAAACATGCGTGACTGTAAAAGCTCAGAGGAGCAATACACAAGCAGTGTCACTGTTACCATTTCTGTCTCTGTAAAGTAATTCTAAGACAGTAAGAGGACTGGAAAAATTCAAACCCAGAAGTTGCCCAGCAAGGGTGAGAAAGCATTTGGCTTTGAAGAGGTAGGCTGGTGTTTACTCACTTAGGGAGAGTAAACTTCAATTACATAATACTGAGCAGGACTTTACTATCAATTCAACTCTAATTGTATTCAATGCAAAAATCAACTTTGTTTCATTTTCCACTTTGCTTTCCACCCAAGTTACAGCCTCTGTTCCCCCAATATGACACCCTCAGTGCTGACATTGCAACATGTTTTTTTCACCCTCTTCAGTGAGCATCTTAAACTCTCTTTCAAATGATCTTTACTCAAAAAATGCCTAACACTTGCTAAGAAGACCTTTCTTTCTTCACTTTTTAAATCAACATTTATTTGAAGGAGAAATTTACTCTAAATGAGACTGTTTATCTTTAAATCACCAAGACAAAGATTGGTGGAGATTATTTGATGATGAGAAGCTTTTACAATCATTGATACAAACGTCTTCAGAAAACTTTAAAAACAACTTTAAGATGGGGGTGGAGGGACTTTTTCGTTTCGGCTCATATGCATCTACCCTGTGATTGAAATAACTCTGAAACTTGGAGACAAGGTTTTATTTAGCCTACTATACAATTTCTTTCCTCCACATTCTCTAATCAAATTCTAAAATGTTTTACAGATACAGTAAAAGAATCTACTACTTCAAGAAGCAGACAATTTCAAGAAACAGAAGTGTGCAGGCCTACAATATCCCTTCAGGATACATAATAAATGCAGAAAAATCTGACCTCTGAACTAACTCTAGTTAAAATTTTGAGTTCCATATTAATACTAGTCCCTGGTCTTCAAAAAAATAATTTAAGGTGAATCTAGTCTTTACGACACGAGTGAAATAATGGAATTTTCCCAAATGTAAAAAATAGCTGCAAATACTGATGGGACACCTTAGTGTGTCTCACATACATGTATCCAGGCACTTATTTCTGAGCCTCCTGAAAAAATCTACTATTTTACCAAAGCCAGGATTTTCTACTTTTAATATAAAGCAAAATAGCGATTCAGCATGTTCCCAGAGTAAAAACAAGTATTGTGCTGATATTATATTTACAACCCCATCTTCCCTGTGTTATTCTTTTATCTCTTCCTCTGCTCTGGGTCTTTTATCAGTCAGTCAGCTAAGGTCAGACTCACCTCAATGGCTCAGAACACCAGTCTTGTCTCCATTACATTTGGAGGCAGAAAATCTGAATCTTTACAATGCTGACCTGATTGTTTTACAAGCTATTGATTACGGCTATCACGTTCCAACGGTTCATTGGGGTCAGTCTCTGGAAAAAGAAAAGGCGGAGAGAGGAGCCACATTCCTCTCCCTCTTCCTACTGAACTGACTTCTCCATTAGTTAGATTTGGGTGTAATTAGAATGAATCACTGCAAGACACAGCTCCTGTCTATTCTATGCTGCCACTCTTGATTCACCTAGATTTTTGGCCATACATCAGAGTGCACATCTGTATGTAATGAGGGATGTACAGAGTGGAAAGGGGAGGTCAGCGAGAAGTGAATGGGTCCTCTATAGGAATGATTATAGAGTTACTGACTCGCAAATAAATGGCATGTATCACAATCCACAACAGTGAGGAAGTGTAAATCTCGTATCTGACATACCCTTTGGCAAGAGATAGACTATATGAATCTTTTTCACAGCGCCAGAGCAGTTTTATACAAGGATACCCTGTCCTGACATAATTCTCAAACTCAAAATGCTTTTCTTATCTATTAGGAATGTACTTTTTCTGTTGTAATTTTTCCATGTATTAGACCTTTAGTAAAATAATCATTAAACTGCCACAGTTTTGCATCATATGCTTTTCTTTCTCCCAGATAACTTTCTTTCTAATCTTGTGATTCCTTTAATAATATTATTATTTATTCAAGGTATTAATCTAGACATAGATTTATATAATCATCTCATTGAAACTTCAACAATTCTATGAGTTATATTATCATCTCTATTTCACTTGTGAGAAGTCTGATGCACTTTGCTCAGACACACAAACGTTAAGTGCTAGAAACCAGACGTTAACCCAGGAAGAAAGTCTCTGAGCAAGAGTTTATCCACTTTTATTAAAGGAACTAAAGAATGAAGGAACCAACAATCCACTGACTAAGTGGGTGGCTGTCTCTTCGCCTTGTGCTGGGACTACAAAGGTGAGTCCGTCCTTGTCCCTTAAGAATATCACAAAATAATAGCATGTGCCCAGATAGTTTCATTACAAGGACATAATATTAACAAAACAGTATTTATGCACAGTATGTGTGAAACACTGTTTGCAATGTTTTGCCTACCTTATTACTATAAAACCTCACAATTCACAAAAGGTAGGCGCTACTGTTGCCCCTACTCCATAGATAAGAAAAGCAAAACACAGGAAAGTATACTAAGTCGCTTGGTCAAGGACAGTCAGCTCTGAAGGGGTGGGTCTGAGATATGCAGCAAAGTGGAAAATGCCACAGACACTCAGATAATGAGCTCGATTTTGCTGATGAAACTGTTTCCCTTCAGTTGAGAAAAAAATCGAAGAAAACATCATGGCACAGATGGCATTTGATCTAGACCTTGAGCTCTGTAAGACGCAGTAACAGAATGAACTAAGACAAAGATTCAGGGACCTCCAGGGCAGGTACTGAAGACAGTGAAAACCCAGAGGGAGCCAGACCTGAGAGCAGTGATAACTAACGACACAGGACAGACTGCAGAAGTTGCTGCTCAGGGTGCCTTTGAACTGGTGTTCTCACGTAACACCAGGTAAACAAACTACAGAATTTAACTTGCAATTTACCTGTAAAAACAAGAGAACATGCTTTTAAAGAGATTCTGACGCACACTTTCTGCACTGGCCCTGGATTTCAGTATATAGTACAGCAACATGACAGTTCAGTGTCTTCCAGCTACTGTCCCTGTCCCTGGTACGAAACTGGGACAGTTTCTTACCTCAGTTCACATCATGCACGGCCGAGTCAGGGTCCCAACAGGAGACAAACCACAGTCAAATGGGCTGAGTTGAGATGGGTGTGTTGTTTTCAAGCGACTCCTACGTCGTGGGTGGGGTGCACATTAAACTCCGGGGCTAGTACAGGCAGCTGGGACTAATATGGAGTCTTTCCTCCCACAGCATAAAGGCATGAAGACAGGGACAGGTGAAGTCCCAGAATGTGAGAAGCCAGGGAGAAGGCACCTGCAGCGTCAGCAAGACACGGGCAGGTTCTCTATGATCTGGTCAGATGGGTAAAGGAAGAGTCCTGGAGACCTCAGTGGCTTTTTCTGGCTTTTAATGATCTTCTACAGCAGTTGCTGAGAGGCAACAAGGGCAGGCAGAGCAGGCAGGGGGTGCCGGGGAGCCCCCCAGTAAATCTTCACTCCCTCTGGGCTCTCTGATGTTCTCTCTTGGTCCCTCTGCTGTACCCGGCTGTAGGGTCCTCGGCCGCCATGCTCGGTTCTCTGCTACTGCGCTCTTACATGCTCAGCCTCCAGGCCCAGGTGTGCTCACTCACGCATGCCCAGCCCTACCTCAGGTGCCGCCATCAGGCACGCCTATAGGACCTCAGGGGTCAGTCATAGACGCTAATGGCGGAAGGGCAGAAAACACCTACAGCACCAGTGAAGGCAGCAGTGACCGTCAGCGGAGGGAAGCAGTGTGAGAAAACCTTAAAGGAAGTCAAGGGAAGAGAAGCTTAATTTCCCTCCTACCCTTCAGATCTGTGGGGCCAGGGGATGGAGTGTCCCAGGGAACGAAATGCGGAGAAGCCAGAGAACACCGACACCCTGAGTGCTGAGCACGAGAGGAGCAGGCCAAGAGGCGGAGCAGGCGCCTGGGGGCACAAGGCTGCCGCCCCCTGCCCGCACACGGAAATGCCCGCGCACATGCGATGACTGACCATTTCTCAGGCCTGTATGATTTCCACAACCACTAAAATGCAAGAGGCGGCCTCGGATTTGTCTTGACTCTTTTAGATTATTATGTTGGATCACTTAGACTTGGGGACTTAGCAAATGGCTTCCTATACTTTCAAAGTAAGTATGTACTCCAGATCCTGTGGTATTCAAACAGTAATCTTGCAAATCTTGATTCAGACAAAGGAACCTTCCCAAAAGGGATTTTGATATTTATTTTAATGGTAGAAAGTTTTTGAAATCGGAAGACTTGCATTTAGGTCCGTGGTTCATAAACTTAATTACACCTTGAAATCACCCGGGGAGCTTTGCTGCGTGCTGATGCCTCCGAGCCACCCACAGAGATTCTGCTCTCTTCGACTGGGTTCTAACCTGGGCAACAAGTTCCAGATACGCCCAGAAGAGCACAATTTATAATCATGGCTTGAGTCACTGATTGAGTCTATAGCAGCGACTTCCCGGTGGTCTTTTTATCAGATTTTCGAACATGATTGTATTGTGCCTATTAACTGTATATTATATTAGCCCTCTTCAAAATTAAATCATAAGACACTGAATCACTGAAAAAAATTAAAATTAATCCATGAACTCTGCCACCTTCCCTTTAGTTTCACTCCAAGTCAACATCATCTGAATGAAACATTTTACTTGGAGCATCCCAACCTTATTCTAAAGTTGCCAAGGAAACAAGTTAAGGCATTAACATGTTTGTACTACTAGAATCATAGTTTGAGTATAAGAAGGAATTACAAAAGTCAAAATGCTCAGGAGACTGTCAGACATAAAGAAAAGAGCAGGGCTTTAGTATTTGAAAACCCCCGGTACTAATTCCGATACTAGCTCTTACTGGCTTGCTGTTCAAAAGTGAGATCCATAGAACAGCAAGCAGCATTAGAACCACCTGGGAGTTTATTAGAAATGCAAATTCTCAGACCCCACCCCAGACCTGCTAATCAGAATCTACATTTTAATAGGACCCCTGGGTGACCAGGACACACCTGACAATTTGAGCACAATGTACTCAATGTGGAGTGCATTCATTAGGATTACCTTGAACTGCATGTGGAAATGTGCAAAATTATGCTCGCTTAAACATTCTGAAAATTCTTATTTCTCTTTCATTCAAAAGAGCTCCAGAGGTTGATGGACCCAAACTGATAGGTTCTTTAGTGTAGATTCTACACAGGCAGGATTTTTCAAATCTTAGCAACGTTTTTCTCCTCACAATCTAAGGAGGCTGTGGGAGCACCAGGCATTCTATGTATGCTGCTGCTAGCAGAAAGAAGAAATTATGGAGGGGAGAGAAAAGAGGGTAGAGAAATACTCTCACTTTCAAGGACCCTTCCTCAAGAGTCTCACATTTTTGTTCCTATCTCATTATCTAGAACATAACTGCATGGTAACCTCCAGCAGTAAAGAATGCTGTAAAAGTAGTCCTCATTCCAGGGATTTTGTATAAGCAGCTAAGAGTCAGCTTATCATTGATGAGGTAGGTTAGAGTGAATACTAGGAAACAACCAACATTTTCTGTAATGGGAGTCTTGGGTTGATCCCTGAATCTCATATTCCTCTATGTGAAATGGGAATAATAGCAGCCACATAACAGTGAGCACAAAGGATGGAATGGGATGAATGTGTACTGCCCCATCCATAGTAAGGATGCTAGCAGTAACAGCCCGTATTACTTAGAAGGAATGCTTCATCAGCTCAATCTTGATATAATGCAAAATGCCAGTCAAAACATTAATGGATAATTATTAAATGTTATTGCAAATATCAAAATCTTTTAGAAAGTTCAGCTATAAGCAGACCAAATGGAAGGTTCTAGCGACTGCTGTGGTATATCCCCTGCACTGTACAATGGCAGTCCTATCTGGTTTATCTTATCACTCCGCTATAAGGGTCCATAGATGAGATAAAGGAGCATAGTACAGGAGTTAAGAGTTGAATTCTGCATTCGGCCTGAGTCTGAATTTTACTCCATTATCTTTAGCTGTGTAATTTTTGTCAAGTCACCTTTCTGCTTCTGTAAAGCTAAAATAATAGTATCCACTCCACAGGGTTATTACGAGGATTACCTGAATTAATGAGTAAAAGCGCTTTAAAAGATACCTAGTCCATAATAAGAGTTAAATAAGTGTTAGCTATTATTATAAACCATGCAACTTGAGAGGATTGTGTGCTAGGAAAAAGTCTCCAACAGGACTTTTCTCTTAATAATGCATCAGTTTACCAACTAGGATTTAGTTAATATGCAAAGGTCATTCATACAGCTAATTCTTGGCTTTAGAAAGTATATGAAAAAAATCAATCAATACACAATTAAAAAGAAAAGGAATTAAAGTTTTCATATTCACATTGCCATCCCTCTGAGGAACCTTCTTGATAAATACTCCCTGATACTGCAATCAATAAAGAGAAAGATTTGAAGATAACACCTCCCTAGAAACAGGCAGCAAAAGTGGGGAAAGTTTATACAAGTCCTCTAGGATATAAAATAACAAAGTTAATTTCTGATCAAATATTAAGTTGAATGAAGGTGCTTCAAAAATTGCCTTGGTTATAACAAGTTGAAGGTTTTCCCTTTGACAAGGGACACGGGCCCACCCCATTTGCATTCCTGTGGTTTAAACTGCTCTTACCTAATGAGATAAAGAACACCTCCTAAACAGTGACACCTTAGAGGCATGCTTCACTCAGCATGAAGGTTTGAGACATCAAGGATACCTTGAGTATCCTCGGATTCCAACAACTTGTCAGACAAATTAGCACCTTCTCAACCAAGGGTAAAATTGAGTTTCACATTTCTCCCTGGTGGGGAAAAAGAATGAAGGAGAAAATCACTCTGGTTTAATATTTCCTTTGTTAAGACAAATACAGAGAGCCTTATCATCTCTGTATGGCTCTCCCTGACCTCCTGATTTTTAATTCATTGGTTTTAAATGATCCTTGACAGTTGAGATCCTTTTGTCAACTCCTATGTGCTTACGGCAGAAGACAGACATTCTGGCTTTTATTAGTCAAGCCAATTCTCTTTGTGTGCAGTAACAAGCTAGTCTTAAAGAAAAATTAAAATTGGGCTTACATATGATGAGAAAAAAATGAAATAGCCATAAATAAGATTACACCTGACAATGTTTTCTATATGGCCAGCTTTTAAAAATTGCATAGGCATTTAAAAATTCAGTTAGTCCTATTTGTGGGCTGAGTTAACTACTGCAGGGCATAGGAGGATAAATTTAACAACTTTAAAAGTTCTTCAGGAAGCTGCAGAGAAATGCTACCTTGTAATTCTATACCAAGTTTACCTTGTACATCCTTTTCTTTTCCTAAAAATAACTTATTGTTTGTAAAATGAAATACATGCAAAATATTTTGAAAAGTATTTTGTTATTGTCATATAGTAAAACAAGATTTATCTTTTTATTCTAACCTTATAGAATCATATTAATCACATTAATCTTATAAAATCCCTAAGATCTAGAAAAATTTCAGGAAAGTTCCCCCTACATTCATACAAAAAGGAACCTCTTTTGTAATCAAACTCTCATACTTGGCAGTACATGGACATTGAGAAAACAAAGCTGGTGTGAGGAGAGAGCACCTGCAGGGGGTCTTTATCTGACATACTGATTGGCCAGCTTGGGCTGGGGGAAGAAGTTGTTGCTGTCACAGAAAACTAGCAGTTATTCTTATGAAAACGTCTTGCAGTGGAACCCAGAACAAATAAGGAAATGGGCAAAATGCAGAAGAGACAAGATGAAGATGTTTGAGAAGAGTCACAGAAATAGAGAGCTGAAGGACGTCTGAGGTCATCTCTTCCTGTGCCCTAGCATTTCAGAAAACAGGGACCTAGAACCATGAAATGACTGTTCACGGTCACGGTGGCACTGTGACCCCCCCCCCCCCAGAACAATGTGTTTGCATTTTTCAGTAGCCCTTCTGGGATTGTCAGCAACAGCGACCCCAGACATAGTCACAGTCACCACACCGGGTGGAAATCAGCTGTCAGTGCTCGAGGTCACAGACCCGGAGTAGGGAAGGGGAGCAGCACCAGGGGACTCAGAGGGGGGTCCTCACTGGGGAACGGGGCGGGGCACTACTGAGCTCCCAGCAACCTCTGGACCACCCAGGAGCCGATGGAAGGACAACTTTTCACTTACACGCTGCTTTTTCGGTAAGAGAGTAAGCTCTCCGAGGTGGAAACCGTCCTTCTCAGAATATTAGTTAGCTCAGTATTAGTCGTACAACTGGCAAAAGTTTCAATTGCACTGATTTATAATGAGAATTTCTAGAGCTTATAGGCCAAAGCAAAAGAGATTTTAAAAAACTTTTGAAGGAATAAAGGCTAATTTTGAATAGAGAGAGGCCTCGTGTAATGATATTGAAACTCATGTCAAAATAGTTTAAAAATAGGCGGCAATTCTAATTAGGCTCCTGATGCCACTGACCAAGGGAAGTGATAGCCTGACAAAATGCTTCCACTGTAATAATGCTTCCCAATGAAAGGGGTGAGAAGGGAACGTGCCTGGAGAAATTCTTGTACATTCCGCTCTACCTGGGAAGGTCTAACAGTGCAATTATCTGAATTCACAATCAGCAGACCTGGTCATTTTTATGGAACTAGACTGCTAATCTTATAACATCATTATACTCAAGATTGCTAACTGCTTTAAAAAAAAAAAAAAGGATGATCAACAACCTTAAAAGTTATTACCCAACATGTTAGCATAAGGTATAATCCCCAGATGGGAGCCTGGAGCTGAAAAAGGACATTAGTGAGACAATCAGCAAATTTAAACAAGAGATGAAAATTACTTAATTAAAATTAAATTATGGGCCTTCCTGGTAGTGCAAGGGGTTAAGTATCAGCACTATGATATCAGCAGTCACTGGAGCATGAGTTCAATCCCTGGCCAGGGAGCTTCCCTCATGTCGCAACAGACCTCTCCTGTCTCACCCGCTGCTCCCCTCAGCAGTGTATTTCAGTAGATCTGCCTGTTTGCTCCCAGCTCTGCTTCTGGTGAATCCTCTCACCACACCCTCCCACGCCTCTGACCTACACTCCAGCTCTTGTATGCATAAATAAATAAATCTTTTTTAAAGAATTTTTAAAAATTAAATTAAATTAATGTGAATCCCCCAATTTTGATCTTTGCATTAGGCTTACATACGTTAACATTTGGAGAAGTTGGATAAAGGGTATGTATCGCTATATAAAGGAATTCTTTGCACCATTTTTGCAAGCTTCTTATAATTCTAAATTGTTTCAAAATCACAAGATAAAAAACTTTTTCAAAGTTAAATCAGAAGTCACAGTATTTTAAGTAATCACATTAGGCACTCCATAACGTAGACAACTCTTAGTTCTCTTCAAGGCTGTCAGCTCCACTAGACGAACAGCTGAATAAATTCATCAATTGTTTTTGTTAGCTTACCTCAGCTCATATGTGAGTTCCGTCCATTTCCAAGCCCATGAAAGGGAAGAGAAAACTAAGATGGGTGTGACTATGACACCACAGTAATTGGGGGGCCCCAAATGGTTGCCAGGGGTGTGTGGCATTTGGACAGCAGAGGTGCTCCCCTTTTCTAATGTTTGCATCTCCTAAGTAACTGCAAATAAAAAGTCTACAGTGATGTGAAATTTCCAACTGAATTGCAAAATGTCATTCTTAATGGAAAACCAAGTAAGGAGAATCATAACAGAAAGAGAGGTAATTTCTCTGTTACCTTCTTAGATGCCTGACCTATATATGCATGCCAGTCATACCATAAACCAGGATGTTCACCCTCTCTGTGGTTCAGGCAATCTCATGCCATTCTGTTAATTATATCCTATAAACCAACACTCAAACAGCAAGAACTTTTTTTTTTTTTTGGCATGTTTCTAGGAAGAAATAAATCAGTGGTGGCCTGAGAGCAATACTTGAGCCCCTCTTCCTGGCTCCTGACTGTTCTGAGGGCAGAAGGTAGTATTTTATAGCTCCTGCACTATTGACATAACAGCTCATCAGATCTCAATGTTACAACCTGCAGTCTGCTCCTAACACTGGCCAGAAACTCTTGGGTAATGTCACATCTTATAAAGAACAACAAGAGGTTGTCTGTTAACTAGATGAAGAAATACAGCCTCTTAAACAGTGGGTCCATAAATGTGCTATTTTGACCCAACCAGTGCTGTAAATGTCTATCCAGTAACAGAGTAGACTGGCCAATGGCCAATCTTAGAAAAGCAAAGAATCCAGACACATCTTCAAGTAAAACTTTAGCAAAGGTAAATTATCTTTTTGGTTGCCTGTCCTATTTTGATTTAGGTGTGTTAGGTAGAGCTGGGGGAGATTATGTTTTGAGAAAGGGAAGTGGGCCTGCAAAGCTGCATGGTCCAAGACTACCAAATTCCAGGAGTGTTACAGAATGGTTTGGGGTTCTCTCTAGATGCAGATAATATAGTAAAGCCTTTGCACACAACTTCACTGGTCTATAACAGGTGAAGATAACTAGCACAGCAATGAGTAAATCATAAAATAAGAGGATTTATCTTCGAGACCCTTCCTGTTCCAGTCTTCCCAGAATGTCACCTCCCTACAGAAGACTTGCCTTTTGTTCCCAGAGAACCTTGTCCCTGTGGAGACCAAAAAAGACCTGATAACTTCATTTACCTTCCTGCCCATATCTCTTGAAACCAAGATGTTAACTCTTCCAAGTGTGTTATATTAGACTTTTAATTCTGTGCAATGGAAAGTTTTGTTTTCTCTAGAAAGGATCTGTAAGGGGAGGGAGGGTAATTGAGAACGCTGAGAATTAAGGCATTCTTTTCTAACTGAAAAATGCAAAGTAGAAACACTGCTTTTGTTCAGGGAACCAGCAGAGCTAAATCAGAAAATAAGTCTCCCTGAATTCTTTTCTGTGCCCTTCAACCCTCTTGCCTACCCATTTTCCAGCTCACCTTCTCTGGTTTCATCCTGGCTAGAGACTGTTCTTCCCTCATCTTCACACATTATCATACCTCTCTCCCTCTGTTTCAAGTGCTCCAGCACCCAGGATATCTGTAGATTAAGTGGCAGAGAAAAAAAGGGGAATCTGAGATTTGCTAAGGAGACTCTCATTTGGGGCAGAGGTTCTTGAGAGATGTAAGCTAAGAGACAGAAGGAAATCACACCTTTAAACCTGGGGGCAGGGGAGAAGAACTCATATCTTAAATCATTAAAAAAAATAACAAAGTGGTTAAGGTCCAAGTAATCTATTGTGAAATAATAATATAAAAATTTCACATAAAAAAATAAAAACATTTGGGTGTGCCCGGGTGGTGCTTATGGTAGAGGAGAGGATGAAACTGAGTAAGTTCTTCAGAGAACTTGATTGATCATGAAGAGAAAATTACACAACGAAAATTTAACTGTGTAAACCTTTTGTAATTATACTCTTAGATTTTTAAAGATTTATGAAAATTATCTCATTTAACTTCCTATCCACAGGTGAAAAGTCTTATTTTTTAATGAAAAGCATTTCTTTCCAGACTCGGGAAGAGAAGGGTACGAATCTTTACTAATTGTGTTTTTGCAGGTAAAAGTTTGTCCTCATTGGGCCTGAGACAGTTAAGGTTATCTGAATCAAGCCAGCCCCCAAGATTCCATGTGGGGTGCAGACAATTTGCAATCTCTGCCTAGTCATAAAATAGTACAATGGCGTTTATAAATTTCACTCAATTTATTTTAGACAATGTAAATTTTAGTTCGGAGCAAAAACAAGATCTTCATAGTTCATAGGTTCATTATTTTGAGTATTCCTGCTCTCATAGCAAAATTCATAATCAAACCAAAACAAAAATTCTATATTGTGGACAATGCTGTCTTATTGAAGCATGTTACTGGTATGTGGTCGTAATAGTAAATGACTAAGTTCTTATTTCAGGTGAGCCCTGTGAGTTTGTGAGTTTTGACTAGCACTTAGAGATCACCAACCTCAAGTCTCTCCTCTTGTGTCTCCCTTCGGCCAACGCTCATTAAATGAGGGTCACTGCTCAGCAAAAAAAAAAAAAAAAAAAAAAAAAAAAAAAAAAAAAAAAAAAAAAAAAAAAAACTAAAAGGCCGCATTCAGCTACAGGAATAGGTATCCTTTCGCGGAGTGTGTAGGCAGTTGTGCTTGGGAAGGTGAAGAGAAAGGGACACAGAGAGGTCTCCGCGTTTGTGAGGCCACTGTGAGCCGCAATGCAGTTTCTCCAGTTCCAACCGAGTAAGTCCACTTAAACATGACCGTCTCAAAACAGAGTAAGAGGCTAATTAATTCATTTGTTGAGTCAATCCAAAGAAGGAGCATTTTTATTTCTTAGCCTCAGGCCAAGATTCTCATAAGGCTGTTCACCCTGCATAATGATTTAATCTGAATTTCGTGTTGTTGGTTTTTTTTCAGGCAACTTTAAAACAGTTACATGACCAATTTATATTAGTCACCTCTGAGAAATCTTCAGACCAGTTCCTGCCTATAAAAAGGTATCTCTTCTAGTTAGTTCTTCTTCCCTCTGTCTCACCTCCTGGATAAAGGAATTGAGAATTCTACCATAAAGGGTTGATGCTATTGGCCTTTGGGATCTTTTTTATGGGTCTGTTGCAGGCAAGTTAATATACATGATTGCACAAGCAAAGTCAAAAAATTTTAGTGTACTTATAAATCTAAAATTAAATTGGGTCGGTAAAGAAAAATAAAGCTTACTTGCATTCACATTATTTGGAAATAACCTAATATTCCAGCTGATTCCTTCTGATTATTCTGACTATCCTCTCAGAAAGAAAGTTGCATACCAGCTAATGAGGGAGGATTTCTGAAATATTAGTCTGTATTATTTTTCCCCAGCATTTTCTCTTTTACATCCAATCATTTGGGGACCCTATGTCCTTTATCCTAGAGAAGGGATAGGACAGGCAACAGGGAAAAAAGTAAAACCTGGGAAGATGTATGTCATTAAAAAGCATGCACTTTTAGGAAAACCTAAGGACTAGAATTGGCTGTTTATATTTATGTAAATTAACTTTAAAATTCAGTTCCTCAGAGCCCCCCTGGTGGGCTAAGGGTTAAGTCTCAGCACCATCACCACTATGGCCTGAGTTCCATCCCTGGCCAGGGAGCTGACCCACATGGCACAGCAGACCTCTCCTGCCTCACTCCCTGCCCCCTTAGAAATGTATTTCAGTCAGTTCTGAAATACATACAGTTCAGTTCTGTTCTGCTCTCCACTCTGTCTCTGGTGAATCCTCTCACCACCCTCCCCCAACCCTGACATACACCCCAGTTCTTCTACTCAAAAAAAAAAAAAAATTCGGTTCCTCAGCCACACTAGCCACATTTCAAAACCGCAGCAGTGACATGTGGCTGTTAGGAGCCTGTCATGGACACACTTATATAGGACATTTCCATCACCACTCAGTTGTACTGGAGTGCTACACTACAGCAAAGGCAAAATATTTGTCAGAAGGAGAAGGTGAGATAAGCAGAGTTCATCCGCCAATATACTATCCATTTCTGTCATGAAGTCAGCAAGAAAAAGAGATTTACATTCCCACCTTCACTCAATAACCACCCTTCAATCACAAAAATGAGAAGCTGAGATGTAAATGCCAATGTTGGGGAAACTGCACTGTAACTCCCAATCACGGCAGATGAAGCGGCAGAAGGACCTAACGCAGCCGTAGATGCCTGGGAAGCCAGTTTAGTCCTCAGGGGGTGATCAAGGCGAAGCGTGAGTCCAGGGAGCTCTTTCTTGACTGCAAATTTGGGGCCTGGTGAGCAGACTTCCTAAAGAAACGTTTGGCATGTGGAGAAGCACAGGAGCGGCCGAGCAAGGAACACACTGATGCTTGCCTTTCACTAAAAGCCATCTGCCAGCAGGCAGGGTGTGAGGAGAGAGGCTCCGGCGTCAACAGGTTAACTGCAGATCTTTCAGTAGGGAAGAAGTTTCAGAGAACTCAGTCACATAAACTTCTGCCATACAGAAATTTCCTAAGAACCAGAGAGCATTGTTAGCCTAGGATACCACCCTGGAATGTTCCCCAGAAACCTGTAAAGAGCTGGTCCAAAAAAGAACTCATGTCAAGATTAACATGACAACTAATAATAACAGTAATGGTAAGTTTTAATAATAAGTACCTTTCTGCTTGCTAGGTAGGATGCTGCTAGATTCATAAATCACTTAATAAAGCCAATTGGATCTATATTAAAAATGATGATAGAATAAGCACAGTATCTACAAAACAGACAATACAAGAACAGAAAAGGAAAGGAGCAGGAAAAATTCAAATCATGGTAAAAGAAAATTCACCAGAAAAATATTGCCATGTCACAGATAAAAATTGGGACCCAGTGTACTTTTATAAACTAAATGATAAAACAAGAACTAAGCAAGCCTCAGAGGAGACATAGCAAGAAGAGCAGCTAGAGTTCAGAAAAAACTAGAAAGAAAAACTCACCACGTAAATGAAAGTCCAGATGGAAATGAACAGAAGAATTTGTACTGCATAAAACATGGAAGGAGACAAGAAGGGCAGAAATTTCCTTAAAAGTGAGCAAAATTAATGCTCACTTTTTGAATGAAAATGGACAGATGGTTTAAAAGGAATGGAGAGAAAATAGTCTATATGAATGACAAACAGGAAAGATAAACTGTACATAATTTGTGCAAACAATAGAGAATGAGACAAATAGAAAGGGAAAAAATACCAAAGATGCATAATTTGAGAAAATATTCCTAGACTCAAGGAAAAAAATGATTTTTGGAAAAACAGCATCATTTTATGAATAATACAAGGGGACTGTGTGATAACATACATCTGAAGAGTGTGATCCTATACCTCTAATCACATACACTGTTGTAAATCAACATCAGCTTAATAAAAAATAGGGGTACTAGGTGACCTTGAAAGTAGGACAATATATCACCACCCCACTCAATTCCTTGGGCTCCTTTCTCAGTGTGTTCTGGCTGGCTGCCAACCCCCAGTGCCCATGACATCTCCATGGGCACCCCTCCACTTGTGGAAGTTTCTCTGCCCATGCAAAAGGTGAGTCAAAAGCCCAGTGGATGAATATTCATTTTTTAAAGATTTATTTTATTTATGTATATAAGCTGGGGTGCAGGCCGGAGTTGTGAGGGGGTGAGAGGATTCACCAGAGAGAGTGGGGAGCAGAACAGGCAGATTGACTGAAATACACTGCTGAGGGGAGCAGCGGGCAGGGCAGGAGAGGTCTGCTGCACCATGTGGGAAGCTCCCTGACTGGGTATCGAACTCGTGCTGCAGTGGCTGCAGATAGCTTCATACTGCTGCTACTTAACCTGTTGCACCACCAGGGAGGCCCCCGAATATTCATTATTACCAAGGTACTTTTGTTGTAATGATTAGTAACTATATCTAAATTAGTGAAAGCTAATGAATATAAAAATTAAGTGGCAAGCACATGTCTCGCTATACCAGGAAAGGGCTCTACTGACATTATTTTCCAGGAAAGGACAAGCAAACAGGCTCTAGGTCATGGCCTGCCCTTAGGTCCCTGGAGTTTGCAAGAACTGTCCTGGGAAATTTTATAGGCAAAGCCGTGTGTACGTCCTGGGGGAATAGGACTCAGTTTCTTGTGGCTAATCTTTGATTCTCAGAAGAGGGCAGATCATAACAAACAGTGTTGGGCAGTGAAATGAATGCCTTCAGTTTACCCAGGTTGCAGGAATGGAACATGAGGGAGTATGACTTGTTTTACCAGATGTCAAGATTTATGAAGCAGCAGAATAAAGACAGTGTGATACTGGAGCAAGAAGAGGCAAAAAGGCCAATGCAAACAACAGGAAAAACAGACACAGATACACACACACACACATAATGTAAATGGAAACTTGATTCTTTATAAATTACCATGGCAGAGTAGTGCAGTGTCTTTGATTAATGGCACTGCTTCAATTTGATATTCATATGGAAAACAATTAAAATTTGACAGGTAACCATATATTCTTTAAAATGCAATTTCGGATTGAGTGTAGGCTTAATGTCCAAGGTAAAATATATGTTTAAAGATGTAGAATATTTTGAAGATTTTGGAGTAGAGAAAGGTTTTTTTAATTGAGGTAACATTGCTCTACACCCCTGACTATGTTCTAGGAGTACAAGTCACACCGCTTCAAATGTATGTTACCATACCACAGAGCTGTTTATGGCTTGTATACTCTATTGTGTCTGCACTGATTTTCAAAATAAAGTTTTTAAAATGTGTGGGTGACTAATAAGCCCTGTGTAGTGGATGCCACTTGTCATTTATGAGTTTTACTCCAAGGTGACTGTCTGCCCATTTGGGGGGCTGCCTCTCACAGAAACCTTAGGTCTCTCCTTTGGGCTACACTGATCCCCAGGAAAGCCTCTTCCACTCTCCTACCTGGGGGGGTAATGACTAGTCTGCCAGAGTTTTGGGATCCAAAAGTAGAAAAGGATGGCTGAAGGGCACCAGCATTCCGTGTACAAGTTACTGCACCTTTATTAGATCTGGGATGGTGAAGTGTCGGCTCCCTCAAACACTCCCTGGGTCCCTAGTGCACAGGATTGGTTTCACCTCGTCCACAAAATAAGCCTCTCAGCATTTGTGGGAGTTGAAAATGAACAGCTGCCCAGCAGGAGAGTGGAAAAGGGTAACTGAGGCTCTAACTGCTTCAGTAGTTTTCTGCAAGTTCTTCTTACTCTGGTCCCCTACGCCCTTTGCTATGCCCTCAGGAAGTGCCTGGTGCGGAGCGTCTGAGCCACTTCCAGATTCTACATCTGCCTGGGTCTGAGCTTCCCACATTTGAGCAGGATTTGACTTTCTCATGTTCGTCAAGTCAGTCGTCACTCAGACCTTTGCTCTCCACCATTTACATGTTCTACCTTCACCCATTTTTATCATCTTGGGTTATGGTTATATATATTATAAATCTCTTTACTGTATTTTCATAGAGGTTTCAAAAGAAATACAATTAGATGCATATATTCAGTCTGCTATCTTTTCACAGAAGAAGTTTTGGTCTCTAAATCTCTAAAATGAACATCCAAATAACACTCTCCTGGGGTTCGACTACTGAAAGAGATTTATATATTTAAAGCAACCAGCATCTTACCCTGTAGCTATTAAAACAGGACTTAAATGCAGGTGAAACCACACCTCCCCTTCACCCCAGGAACATCATATAAATTCAATCAAGGACAGACTTCATGATGTGGATCCTTCTTGATGTGGATTATTCAGCTACGAACCTCATTTTGGGTGTGAGGCACTCTTAGTCCATGGTGAGAAAATGTAATTGACTACAGGAACCCTGAGGATACTTAGACAAAAAGCATCAAACTTTCACTTGAAAGACACTATTAAAACAGGACACACATTCATAATCAGTTGTGTATCTGGGGAGATATTGGGGTTTGAATAGGGCAATATTAATAGAAGTGGTCTACATCGCCTGACTCCTGAAATTTAAGCAGTAAAAGCAGATCACAGTTCCCTGCTAATTAGGACCACCTAGAGTGTTGGAAACCTTCTTGGATGATCAAAGAGGAGGCCTACTTAACTCAGGAGATGTTGACAAGCTCTTCAGCTTGTTAGCATAATATGTCTTTCGACTAAGCACTTGATGTAAAAGCCCTTTTATGCTCTGCCATAGTTTGGGTTTAATAGTTTTTGAAGTGATATTCTTTACATAAACAATGAAAGTTAAGAGGGAATTTGATTTGAGCTGGTGCCTATCCACATATCATTTAATATTGAATGTATTTTTGTGATAGTACCTCCTACTACAAGAATTATAAAATACTCTACCATGTTAAGAATGCTATTTTCATTTTTGAAATGCACCCATAAAGATCTAAAATGGACTGACTCATCTACTTCCCCAACCTGATTCACAACAACTGAAATGCTGGTCCATACTATTAAACTTCAGGGAATTAAAAAAAAATGCACCCTAGTAAGGGGTCTCAGACCAATAACTTCCTTAACTTGAGAAGAATTTTTTTTAATAAATCTTTTTTTTAAAGATTTATTTATTTATGCATACAAGAGCTGGGGTGTAGGCCAGAGGTGTGGGGCGGGTGAGAGGATTCACCAAAGACACAGTGGGGAGTAGAACAGGCAGATCGACTGAAATACACTGCTGAGGGGAGAAATAGGGAGACAGGAGAGGTCTGCTGCGCCATGTGGGAAGCTCCCTAGCCAGGGATCAAACTCAGGCTGCAGTGGCTGCGGGTAGCTTCATAGTGCTGAAACAGCCTGCTGCGCCACCATTGAGGCCCTAGAAGAATTTTTCGAAAGCCTCTGGTCTGTATTCTGTGTGGCATAAGAGAAAAAACTCCTTTGTATCAGAAGAGCATGGGTTTACCTCCACACTCCACCACTAATTATCTGTGTGCGCTGGAGAATAAAGGCCATAACACCAACTTTTGGAATTGTCAGAAGGCATGAAAAAGAAAATGTCACAATTTCATTTGGGTCCTCCATAATTTGTAGCTCTTACTAGTAAATATTCTTGTTTCGCTTAAACTGAAAATAAAACTCCTTTGGAAATGTATTGACATATTGGTAGAAAAAGAAATATAAAGCATTCAAAATAAATGTAGGTAGAGTATCAGTAAAACGATTCCATTGCCTACTAGCCACTACACGTATTGTGCAATTCAACTCACTTTGCAAACAAACATCTACTGGGCACATAAACGCCAAAGTCAGTGTGAGGAACTAGGAGTATGTGCTTGGGAACTCCTGGGTAATCCTGACTCAGCAGGTCAAAGGGGCTTTCTGGTCATTTTCCTTGTGATACGTCCTCCCCCTGTGAGCATATGGAATTGGTAACTGTCACTTTCCATATCTATGAGGTAATTTATAAGAAGGGAAGGAAGCGAAAGCAGGTTTTCTCTTTATATCTTGCACTATGTTGTGAGACTTTCTGAGTGTTGCTTTGTAACATCCTTTCCAGAGAATAGAGAATGGGCAAAAGAAAAAGTCACGGTGAAATCAGTGGACAACCAAAGTGCCTATCATCTGGGGGATGACAGAGACAGGAAGTCATCTCAAGGGAAGTGGCACTGACCAGGCAGTGTCCATGAAGCTTCTTCCCTCACCCTCTTCCTTGGCCCCTGCCCAGTTCCCCAAGCCGCTGTTCTGCAGTTCAGGGACCAAAGGTTAAGGTGTGGGTGGGAGCTCATCAGGAAATGGGGTTGGAGGAGCAGGCTGGAGCCAGGCTGGGGAGATTAGCTTCATCCTCTAGGCACCCGAGAGCCAGCAGAGGTCTTTAAACAGGGAAGCTATGTGAACAGATTAGCTTTTCAGGATGATAACCCCTGATTGTGGAAAATGGACTGGGGCGGGGGGCGGGGAGGGGGGAAGAGATATGTTAAGGGAACCAATTAGGCAACGGTTGCCTTATTGGATTTTCTTATGCAAAAATTATGTTATTCCATAAAACATCCCTATGGGTCTCAAAGTGCTGTAATTTTTAATGTTTATTTAAGATTCAACACGATTTTACTCTCCAAGAATTTTCTTTCGCTGTTCATTAGTATATGTTCAAATATTACCCTAATAGAAAATGAGAATGTAATCCAACATAAAGTTTTAGCTAAGATATTCATGGTAATCAACTCTTTTCATAAGAATTAATGAATAAAATACTCTGCATATGTATATGAAAATGTACTCTGCATATGAAAGTCTTAATCTTGAATTGAAAAAGTCTTTCTTTTGAAAATACTTGTTTGCCTGGTGTCCCATGGCACAATTTGCTTATTTCCCTACATCACTGGATATCATAAGTTTAAATATAAACTAGATATTAAAAGACAGAGCAACAAACTATCAAGCACCAGTTACCCTAGTTTTTAGCTTTCCATAATCGGTTGAAATATGTGTGTGGATATATGAACGAGGTTCTACTGGGCCTAAACATTCTAATACAAATTTACTCACAGAATTTGCTCAAATTGTACTTTGAAAATTCATTCTTTTTAGAAGTTGTAAAGTATTCAGAAAAACTGAAAAAATGTGCAAAAATTTGCATTGATGGATGTTTTCTTATCCTCCATCAGGAAATGATGTACTTGAAACTCATTATAGATCTTCATAGGAACTCGACTGAGCGTGCCTTGGGCTTTGTGCTCATCAGCACATACCAAGTTGCCTGCATAATTCATATCTCTTGTGTCACATTTAATGTATAACATGTATTTCCCGCTAATTATGAAAATAAAAACACATCATATATTCTAAGAGCATAATTACAAAAATGCTGCAAAAAGTTACATTTGAAGTCTGTTAGCCGATTATTTCTCTTGTAGACATATGAAGCAAGAGAACTATATTCGTGTGCTTTTAAAAATCAGTTTAACAATGCTTCCTTTTTCTCTTCCACCTGACTCTCCAGAATGATATAGAGGCTCCGTAACATAGGAAACAGGAAATAATAGAGACAGAGGAGTTACCAACTCTATCATCTTGAAACATTTAGACAAATAAATAAAATGAACTCAGGACTTTCCAGGACAGAACTGAGATTGTTCTCTGGATATGAAGACCAAAGCAATTCACTGATCAGTGATTAATTATTTTTTCTCTTTTAGAGACATAATTTTTTAATATGTTTGTAGTGCATAGAAAAACAAAATTCCATGAAGGCCCTGATCCCATTAGCCTCAGCAGTCAAATTTCTCTTCGATAACATCTCTCTTTATAAAGACATATATCATGTAATTAAAATTCTAACTATTTATAAGTTATAATTTGAGTTGAGAGCATTTGTTCAGTATCATGTAGGATTCATAAATCTTGAACTGCCTGTGAAGGTGCAACCCCTGTATCACTCTAAGCTTTCACACCTACAAAATATACAAGGTCTAGCTGGACGTGGCACTTAACACTCTTTGTTACTAATTAAACAGGCATGGTATTAAAATTAATTAGCTAAAAATTAATATTACATACTTGTCATAAGTAGTTATTGTGTGTCCTTTCACTTGACTCACAGGAGAGAAACTTTGTGGCATTAAACTTTGATTCGCTGTTTAAAAATAGACTGGATTGTTAAATTGGCTGTCACCAAATATAAACTCTTTCACATAGAAGCTGAAGATATAGACTTTGAATTCCCTAAAGTGACTCTCTTTTGCCACCAAAAACCTTATCTAAAAAAAAAAAGAGTGTGACTGGCTTTTCAATGCATAGAACACTCATAAATTTATTCATTTGCTCACTTGCTAATTATCTGCAAGCACTAGTAGAAACTAACATGTTTATAAAAATGAATATAAAAATGTCTACTTGCAGGAACAGCATATAGGTTTTATCCAGCTAGTTACTGCCAATTGGTTAACATTAGCTCCTTCCACACTCCTATGAATTCAGCAAATAGTAATAACAATAATAATAGCAATAATTATTATTATTATGAGATCCCATAAATGAAGCAGAAAGCTGTGCCAAGGATTTGCAGCGTTTGCATAGTATTGTAAATACTATCCTAGAAGCTTGTACAAAGTCAGTGGAAGCACCTAGAGAAATAATCCACTCTTTGAAGAGTTTATAGAAAAAGTATCTCATCATGAGAAAAATACCTCTGAAAAACTCGACAGATACCCAGTGAGCAATGTTATACCTGGAACAGGTGCTGAGGACAGAGTTCTGTCCTTGAGATATGAGTCACCAGTGGATTCTTGAGAAATGGAGAAATGTCTTCTAGGTGGATTATGTTGGAAAGATATGCCAGGTAAAGATAACTTCTCAACTCATTCTATTGTTCATCACAGTGGAAGCCTTAGATATATTTCCTGGGTGATGAAGAGCATACGGTTAAAACATTAGAAACCTGAATGGCTAGCAGAACACATTAAGGTTCTTTCATTTGTAATGCTCAGGGATGAGGTATGCCAACCTTACATGTCTGTACATTTACCTTATATATTTACATACGTTAGCCTTCCTAGTTGTTGAATATATATGAAATCCTACTACTCATTAAATTATCTGAAAAAATATTTCTCCTTATTCAGTTGTGACTGCCTCTTTATGATTCTTAAAAATATAATAGATATTTGAGGTAGTAACTCCAGCATGCCAATTTTATTTGATAATGAAAACACCTGAACAATATTTTGATAACGATTTTCAAACCTACTACATACTTAGGATTCCCTAGTTAATGGTGTGCTTGAATATATGTAGGATACAGAGGCTCTCATCTTTTAGGTCTTGCTTAAATATATCAAGACATAGTCTTTAAAAGTTTAGGTTTATTAGACAAAATTAGTTTCTATGTCTCAGCAAATTGCTTAAAAGTTCCATCACAGGGGCCTCCCTGGTGGCACTGCGCTATGGAGCTGTCGGCAGTGAAGATGCGAGTTATACCTCTGGCTGGGGAGATTCCCACATGGCGCAGCAGACCTCTCCTGCCTCGCCCGCTGCTCCCCTCAGCAGTGTATTTCCGTCCATCTGCCTGTGCTGCTCACCACTCTGTTGCTGGTAAACCCTCTCACCACCCCACACCTCTGGACTGTACCCCAGCCTGTATGCATAAATAAATAAATCTTTAAAAAAAAAGTTCCATCACATCTACTACTTCTCAATTGAAAAATTAGAATGTGGTAAGGATAAAATGAGATAAAGCATGTACAGCATAAAAATGCTAGTAAATCATGACTGCACAATTATGGGAGTGTATTATAGGATCCTGTCCACAGACTCTCCACAAAAAGCAAAGAATGTGCTGAAATTGTGCAGTTACAATCTCAAACTTAAATGCAGCAGACATCAGTTGAAGACCTATATCATGCAGTTCCTGCTTTTAAAGAATTTACAACTGACTGATACAATAAATAAAAGATGTCAAAACCAACTGGCATTGTACTAGTGTACATGATATTGTCCAACTGAAATCTGGCCTATTGGAAATTTGTAGATGATGGCTCTTGTAATGTATAGAAAATTATAACAGAATCTAATTTTTTAAATTCTCTTTAAAGAACAACTCTATTCAATGATTTCAAATTTATGAAATTATTTGGACTAAGTAGGAAATTATAACACTCGCAATATATGTTGAAAATAATTCTATTTAATTCAGAGAGTTTTAGATTTTTAAGTAATTTTTAAGTCTCCATTTAAGACTGTCGCTTTCCTGAGTGAAGGAGACTCACCCTCATTAGTCAAATGAAAGATAGATTACAGTTAGGAATATTGTAGTTTGTCCTCAGAATGAAACCCTCTCTCCCCTTTTTCCCTTTTCCTCCTCCTTTCAGAAAAGATTTATTTTCTAATTTGTTTCCTCTTTCCCCATGATTGATCATTTAGGGCTGTTGTTTCACATTCATTAAGCTCAGGCTGGGTTCAGAGCACTGCAGAAGACATTGAAGAACTTAGTTCACTGGTTTCTTCTAGCTGAATTGGGTTTATTTTGGCTTTGTTCGGTTGTGGTATAAGGGACACTTCCTTTGTCACTGTCCTCTTGTCCTTCCTATTAGTATTTTGGCTTACTTTCACAGACACTCTGAGTATTTCCTGTACCAAGAATTGAGCAATAGTATGAAGCAATAATTTTAACACAATAACATAAGGGAACGATTCCAAATCATAAGGTGACAGGACACAGAAGGTGGGCTTAACCTAACTGGGCACAGGTTTTGGAGGACATGACACTTAGTTAAAATTAGTAGGAATTTCCTAGAAGATAGTATGTGAGAGAGGGTAGTGAAGAGGAGAGAGGGATGGGAGAGCAGCTGGTACTGGGTTCAGAGTGAGCTTTCTGCAAAGAAATAGATGAGCAATAATGCACAAAGGCATGAAACAGCAGGGTGCTTGTGATTATGGAAAGCCAGTTATGAAATATTGAGATGCCTAAATCTTAAGTCATGGAAATGTACATAGAGATAGGGAAATGGCAGAAATTCAGCTTCATAGATGCCCAACTCCACTTCTAGAAGTTGAGTAATAATTATATCCGAAAGTTCGGGGCGGGGGGAATACAATCTGCTGATTTTTTCCTGAGGTACATTTATTCTTTAGGTGAATTCATCTAATCTCATGACTTTAAGTACCACCTCTGTGCTCCCAACTCCTAAATATTTATACCCAGCCTCAATCTCTGTCCTGAACTCCAAATTCACACCCCATTGCCGACTGGATATTCCCAATTGAATGTCTGATGAAGACTTCAAACTCAAGATCAAGATAGAAATCCTCCCACCTGCTCCCAAATTGCTCCTCCAGTTGTTCTTATCCCCTTAAATAAAAACTCCAGTCAACCTGCTTCAGAGGAAACATTAGCTCTCATCACATTATCTGATCTGCAAGGACATCGTGCTGGCTCCATCTTGAAAGTATAATCAGAAATCACTGTAGTCTAAGCAGCTGTCATTCCTCACACAGATTTTTGAGGCGGTCTCTCAGCTGGGCTCCCAGGCTTGTTCTTCTAACACTGATTTCCCACACACAGCAGAGAGAAGCTTTAAGAAGGTCAGAGCCCACGCCTCCACCCCACGGCTCTCCACTTCAGTTAGAGTGAAGACCCAGGTTCTCATCATGATCTGTGAGGGTTCTTGGATTCCCCCTGAGCCCTCTCTGAATTTTTCTCCCTCTTTCGCTCAACTTCTTATTGAACTCAGCCCCACTGGCCTCCTTGCTGTTCAGAAACACCAAGTGCACTTCCGCCTCAGGACACATGCTCATTCCCTCCAGCTGGAAAGTGTTTTCCGAGCACTCCTCTCTCCTTCCAGGCCTTTTTTGAAATGCTGCACTATCACTAAGATCTTTCTTGACCACTCTATAAAATATCAACAGGGAGACAGAATGAGTTGACCATTCTCCATATCTACTTTATTTTACTCCATAGTACTTGTTGCTTGTCTGTGTATGTTTGTGCATGTATGTATCTTTATATCTACAAATATGCATCTACAGTCTACTTGTCAACAGCCTGTTTCTCTCCACTGGGAGGAATACACCATGTGAATTGGGGTTTGTGCTAGTCTCTTAATCGCCAAATCCCCAGCTCCTACAATAATATAACACTTAGAAAAGTTTTGTTAAGTGACTAAATTTGAGGCTCCATCCCAAATGTATTATCCCCTAGTGAGATATTCTAGGTTCCTTCTGTTTCCTCCTCTGATCCCCCACCTCCTTCATCCCCAAGTTATAAGCCTTCTGAGAGGAGAGACCAAGTCTCCTCCCTTATTCATTCTTCATCTTTGTATTCTAAGTACCCGGCATGCACTGGTATATCCAGCCACTCAAGGAAGAAGAAGGTTTCACTGATCCTCTCATATTTATGAAACACAATAATAATTCAACAATCACTAATTCAGCCATACACACACACATATGTATGTATGTATATGTATATATGTGTATACACACACACATGCACATTCCTTTATCTCCCAAGTCCCTTCCAGAATCACTACCTCTCCTCTAGCTTACCATTCCAATGATGAAGATAGAATGACCCAAGTCACAGCACAAGTCACACCATGCAAAAAGGTGAATCATGCCACCCACCCGCTGCCACAGCCCAAAGCACACTTTATCTTCCCAGACACATGGGACGTGAGTCTCTAAAGGGGTTCTCATCGGGGGAGGATTTACTGTGAGCTTGATGAAGCTAACTTAATTAACAAGGTCCTCAATTTCCCAGACCCCTCTAAGGCCTCACATCTAACTGTCTATTCATAATTTTCACGGTTTTCCTTTTAAAGAAAGTGGCACTAAACCTTTAAAAATGTCAAACCTGACACACCTGAAGGAAGAGAAGGTGGAAAAAGAAAATGTCACTCATCAGACTTCAAATATTCACGAAACTGTCCCATTCTCACCTCTCTCCTCTCCAGCTACCCCCATGTTCATCTTCCTACTTCCATTCTACCTTGGTTGAAAATGCCTGACCTTGACAATTTCTAAACCGAGTCTGGTTTTGTCTCATTTCTTATCATTATACATAATAATTTCCTGTCTCATTTCTTTCAAAACTGTTCAGCAAACATATCTTGAAGATTTTGCTTCACAAAATCAGATAATAATATTTTATTGATGCTGGCTTATTTTATTGATGGTGATTCATTTTTCATATTTACTGAATCATGACAAGTTATTTACTATTGTTTTCTTTTCCTCCTTTTACATTTCTTTTTCTAATGTGTAGACTTGACAGTCAACTTCTCTCCTTGGAATCTGTTATTGAGGAAGCTACCGTTTGTCAGCTTTATCATTCTTTCTCTGGATGCTATTCACAGTTATGTTTCCTTTCAAGGCCTGACACAGCACTTGGTATTAGAGGCACAAGAGGAATAAATGAAATGTAAATCTAAGGGAAATTACCTTTGAATGGCATATGGTTCCTGCTCCCATAGGAGTTCAAAGCTGCCTGTTCATTCATAAATTCAGAATCCCCAAATTTATTATTCATAGACTCACCCATAACATAAAGTTGTTATAAATTTAACATTTATAGAGTAAGAACTGGAGCCTGCATTACTGAGGGCTTTATCTAGGATCAAGATATTCAGGGAATTCTCAATTTCTTGAAAAGGAAAGTCTGCAGATCTTCAGACTAAAGGCACTTAAATTTATAAGGTTATACAAGCCATCAGCCAAGATTTTGTTTTTTGATACCAAAGGCTCAAGAGAAATGACATCTAAAATATGGGTTTTCTAGTTTTCAAAGCATTTTATATACCTATAAACATTCTTCTAGAAGATGATCTGTATATTAACCACTGAATTTTGTGGGATTTCAGGAGGGAAAAAACAAGTTTACTTTAGTAATGTGAAAATCTCATAAATAAACCCACATTTATTTACATGGACAATTACTGTATGACAAAAGAGTCAAGAGTATATGTTGGAGAAAGGAAAGTCTCTTCAACAAATGGTGCTGGGGAAACTGGACAGCCACAGCAGAAAGATGAAACCAGACCACTCATACCATACACAACAATTAACTAAAAATGGATTAAAGACTTAGATGTAAGACCTGAAGCCATAAAATAGAAGAAATCGTAAGCAAAACACTCCACAACATTCCCCAAAGGATGTCTTTGGGGACTCAACTCCAAACGGTAAGGAAAACAATAGCAAAAATAAATGAAAGTATCTACATCAAACTAAAAAACTTCTGTGCAGCAAAGGAACTATCATTAGAACAAAAAGATGCCTTACTGAATGGGGATGTATACATATTCACTCCATATATGTATATCAAACATCTGATAAGGGCTAATATCCAAGATCTACAAAGAACTCATATAACTCAACAAAAAGAAAACAAAGAAGCCAACCCAAAAAATGGGCAGATTAGCTAAATAGATACTTCTCTAATGAAGACATACAGATGGACGACAGTCACATTAAAAAATGCTCTTCATCACTTATCATCAGAGAAATGCAAATCAAAACCACAATAAGATATACCTCATTCCCATGGAAATGGCCTATAACAAAAATAAAAGCAAAAGCAGAAACAACAAATGTTGGTGAGGATGTGGAGAAAAAGGAACCTTCATACATTGTTAGTGGGAATGTTGAGTGGCCCAATCCCTATAGGAAACAATATGGATGTTTCTAAAAATATTAAAAATAGGCCAACTATATGATCCAGCAATTCCACTCCTAGGTATCTATCAAAGGAAACAAAATCACTAATCCAAAGGGATACATGCACTCCTAAATTCATTGCAACACTATTTACAATAACCTGGTTATGGAAGCATCCTAACTGCCCATGGACAGAGCAGTGGATTAAGAAGATGTGATGTACACACACACACACACACACACACACACACACACACAGAGGAATACTATTCAGCTGTTTTGTTTATTGTTTAAAAAAAAACAAACTGAACTCCTGTCATGGATGGAACTGGAGGGGATTAAGCTAAATGAAGTAATTCAAAAGGAGAAAGCAAATAGATAATTTCACTCATGTGGAATATAGAAAAAAAAAGGAAATTAGAAAACTAAATCAAAACAAACCTTAGAAATATGACTACAGGAGTGAGGCTAATAGAGAGAGATGAGGATGGGAACAGGAACAAAGGGGGAAGGGCATCCAATGGCTTAGAGTAAAGGGCTATGAGGTTTTAATGGTGGGGGTGGGGTGGTAACATGTATTTGATGATTCGTGAACCTAATCCCCTAAATCACATACAGTGCTGTTAACCACTGTTACCTCAATAAAGAGACAGAGAATAAATAAATAAATAAAATAAATAAATACATAAATAAATAAATAAATAAATAAGAGATTTCTGGTTGTTCCAGCATTTTACCTCCCTATAAACTCTTGAAAGAATATGATATGTATTTTAATTCAGTAAATTTTGTGGGATTTCAGGAGGGGGATAAAATTTATCTTAATAACCTGCAAATCAAGACAAAGCAGCTCACATACAGCTAATCTCACAGCTGTCTCTGGAAGAACTCATGTTTCATGTGTACATACCAAATCTGTTTGTGCTGTATTTGCTAATAAATAGGATGCTATTCACTAAGCTCCCTTTTTTCTTACCAATACTTCACAGAGAATGCAATTTGTCCAGGAATAGCTGACATAACAGACACAAAAGAATCAGAATCACATCTCTGAATCTTCTCTGCATCTGACCTTAACATGGGAGGGTCAGGCCCTGCCAGGGCACAGTAGACTTCCTTATTTCATTTCTAACTTGAGATTCATATCATTTAGAGGCTTTTCCAAGAGGCAGATGAGAGTGTGGCAGGTGCCACCAATGACATATTGACACAACTGACACAAAATTGAAATGATGCTCAGAGAGGTTTGCCCTTTTTAAGCCTTTTCTACTGCTTTCTGGTAAATCAAGGAGAAATTCTCAGTTCGTTACCAATACAACAAAGTCTTCTCTAACTCTTCCTAAGATCCCTTTTTTAAAAAAGAGAGTGGAAGACAGGCCCAAAGCCCTCGGTATTTTACTGCTAAACTACTTAGAATTCAATAGCATGTTTCATTCTGTTGACCAGTAATATCTCTTACTTAAGGAAAACAGGATTGGTTTTCCATTTATGGCAGTGAAACAAAGTTTCCCTTTAATTAAAATCTACTCAAACTGAAAAAGTTCTTTTAAAATAATGTTAAATAAGCAATAGGTGGAAAATAGATATGGCAAAAATCCTGAATATAGTATGCGAATGATTAAAATTTAAGAAATAGGAGAATGGTTAAATGGCATTATTTTCTAGAGGACTTTATTTAAAAAATCTTTATCAGGAATTTTCCTGATAACCTGGGCTACTTTTTCATGTCAGTCATCATCTTTTTTGAAGGAAAGCAAAAGAGTGACCCAACTGATTAGTGAAGGGCAGGTGCTCTGGTTGAGGTTGAGAAGGATGCGGAAGGTGATGGGGCAGCCGAGGCTCTTAGGGAGCAGCTGCCTTTGAAGGGCCAAAGCAGCAGCAGCTCACATCCTGCTCTTAGACCCTCAGCCTGAGCCAGCTGGGAGTAGAAAAATGGTACCCGGTTTGGGAATAGATAATCCAGGGTAGACACCTAGAGGTCAGTGTACCCTAGTAAGGGGGAGACTTGGAAACACGAAGATCCATCTTTATAGGGGAGAAGGAAGAACAGTGGCATCAAAACAACTTACTTCTGATTCACTCCCTACTCTCTACTACTCATTTCTTAACTCCCAGTCATCTTTGCACATCCTAGGCACTAAGTAATTCCCTCCCTGGCAGGCTTCGCTGCATGCAAGTCCAGGAAACCCCAGCTCTTACACTGCCCTACTAGATTCCAGGAAGTCTTCCAGAAATATAAAAATGATTAGTAACTATCTTCGTTATGTCCACACACCCCATCTTCCTTTCCGAACAGTATCCTGTGTACAGCATCCAAACTACAGAGCATGCAAAACAACCATCAACTTCATTGGTAGGGGAATTAATATAAATCTACCCAACTACTACTCTGAAGATAAAACATAAATTAGAGAAAGAGTAGTCACTGGGTATGCCCAAGTTCTAAAGTTTACAGATAAAGAACAGAACACAGAACTGAGACAGACGCTAAATGGAGGGCAGCAGGAACAGAATTTTAACTGAGTTGGAAGGTTCATTGAGACCTCTAGGTATTACTTACTCGTTTTCTTATCAGAGACTGTATTTAGAATAAAATTCAACCATCTGGGGGTTGTTTCCATGAGCTTTGCACTCCAATACCTTTAAAAATTCAGTCACTAATTGGAAGTGTTATTTGAGCACTCTTTAAAATTCTTCCCCAAATTAATGAGGGCACACAGTGCATAAAGCTGCGCAGAGGGAGGCACGCGGCACCAGGAGCCGCTTCAGCATCTGCACAAATGCGGCTGGGAAACAAGCGCACGGCATGCATAAGATGGCAATGGGCTGCACTTGTGAGCACACCCCAGAGGGGCTTCACAGCCCCCACCTCAAGCAAATTTTTAAAAATTTTGCCACAGACTTTCAGGTCTATTGTGATATTAAACCAACTCTTTGTGCCTGCATAAACAATTCATATTTTTTTCTCTTTAATTATATATTGTGGCTGCTGAATATTAATCTCACCTTTTTAAAGAAGAGAAAAATGCCTATTTTTGTCATTTAAAGTCTTCATACATTTTTCAGATTTGAAGATGATTCACCCAATAACATGCCACTCTCCTGACTACAGGCCAAACGGATGGACACAGAGTGACAGCGAGGGACCTTGAACTCATTAAGTGTTTTATGAGTGTTTCCCACTTCCAGAAAAGGTATAAATTTGTTTTCCAGACCTACTCTCTATACATGTGTCCATGATGAAAGAGGCAGGCATTTTTTTATCTCACTGAGAGCCTTGTTTTATAGAAGATATAGAAAACAGAAGATGATTTATAATAATGAATTTAATGCTTCCAACATTAAATTACACTATGCAGCAAATTCCTGCACTAATCTAAAACCATCTCAAATGAATGCAGCCCTGAAGATAACTAAGACACCATCATACACTAAATCATCCCTGAACACAGAGGGTCTAAACATGTAATGAAACAGGTTTTACTATCCACTTATTAACTCCTAATAATACACGTTTTCATTGTGAGTATAAGAATCACTTATTCCTGGGGAGTTCAGCTACCTCTTAGACAGCAGATGTCCTTCTCTCACCTTTCTCTCCACTACTACATATAGTAGTCATGTCCCCAGGGCCCAACAGAGACACAAGAAAGGATCTGAGGGTGTCCAAGGAAGTTCTCCAAGGGAACACACAGAAAAGCCACAGACTATAGAGCAGCACGCAGTCAGATAGTTGAGTGACAGAAAGAAGAGTTTTAAAGACGTAACTTTGGCTTTGGACCCAAACATAAATCAGAAAAGAAAACTCACCCATGACTTAAAATATGCAGACCATTTTTCAAAAGCTTGGTTAAGTTCTTTGCAGTCTTTAAGGATTTGCAGACATAGTACTTTCATTACTAATAAATGGTTTGTATAATTAACATTGTTTTTTGAAAGCTCTTTGAATTTCAAAGCACATAGAATTATCCTCTGCAAAGTCCTGAATCAGAGCAATCAGGTCGAATAAGGCTTCATGTCAGTGCATAGATCATTTGTTTTATGATTTACTTAATTCATCATAATTTTTCCCTCTTCTACTTACTCCCAAACAACATTGATCTGCTCTTTCCCAAAGCAGGTTCTCCAAGTCTGGATCGAACTTGTCTCTGCTAGTAACAGTTTCTCTCAGAGACAGTTCCATTTAGAATGCTTCATAGGCTGTCTAGTTATTTGTTCATTGTTAGGGATGGTGGGAGAGACTATAATAGACAAGCAGCCTCAGCTGGCTGCTGGAAGTAAGACTAGATCTGGTATTATTAAAAGGATAGATGGTATATTCTATGCCCTATGGAAAATAGTTTGATAATACATCTTGACCCAGAACTTATTAAAAAATCCATTACCTTTTTAATTCAAGTTCATAATGCCCTTTGGAATTTCAATTTAGGTATTTCTTACCAAAATAATAGGTTGCTTTGTTACTGGACATAGGCAATAGAGTCTGTCATATGGACAATTCTAACATGAGGGTTATTAATTTATTATTGACAAATTCATGTTCTTACTCCTCAAAAAGTGGGGGGGGGCATATCTTTTAATTCCTAGCAGACCTTAGACCAACTTTGCCGTTTCCTTGTGTTAATCTTATCGTGGGCCACAAGTTCTATTTATTGGGCTGTTAATCTTTCCTAACAGAACCTGTCCCAATCCCGAGGGCTGCTCATAAAATCTACATGCCAAGGAAGTTTACTTTGAAAACAGTGTGCACAGGTATTGAGACAGGACAGTGCTGGCCACGTGATCTGGATGATTACAACGTCATCTGCAAAGTCGCTGATTCCAAGTGGCTGCGGGGGCCCTGATAGGCGAGTCTCGGGCGGTCTGCAGAACTGGTTGCTGGGAACCAGACACCTTGTTCCTTCCCCTCCTTCTGCCACACAAGACAAACACATGCCCCATTAAAAAGAACATCTCTCCGCACGGACATGTTTTTCCCCAGGTGCCGGGCTTTAAGCTGTGCTTGCAAGTGCTGCTGGCCTGTGGAGGTATCCCATTACGCTCTGTGCTGGGTCTCCTGGACGCCAAGTGGCAGGCTGGCCGGTGTGCAGGCCCTGAGCGCCGGCTCTCACCTCCAGAACACAGGACTTTCTCTCCATCACATCCTGAGTCTTTTAGGCTCTCTCTCTGACAGGCCAACACAACTAACATTTCTCGTGGCAATTTCTAACTAGAAGGTAACATGGTACCGTCCTTCTGTCCTACATGATTTACTTTCTGGGATCAGAGCAGGAAGGCCTTTCCAAACCATTTCTCCAGTCTTCATCTGAAATAATCCGCTAGCAGAAAATTGCTTGTCTATCAGGCATTTTCATAGTTGTTCTGACTCAAGGAAACTGAGGATCTGGATGAGAAATGCAGCATAGTTACACAGCTTTTGCTTAATATTTTCCACTTATTTGGCCACACTTTCGCCAATGTATCTGCCAAAGTCAATCAACATCCAATACAATTTCTGGCAAAGCCTAACACTTGTCAAATACCTTTGATTCATCACAAACGTATTGCTATTAATAAAAAAGTCCCCAAACTATAGGTACATTCTCTATGGGGATTCTAGGAAATATGTGAATTATTGAAATGAATATAGCTGTCAGTAAGGGGAAGACCTGGGAGAATCAGCTATCTTTGCTGTATACAATGCTGAACTCGTGATTGTTTCTAAGCTTTTTTTATGAATGGCCAAGTAGCTTTTCCTCACGTTTAGCACCAGCCTCTCCCAGGAGGGTAACTGTAAAGAGAATCTGCAGCACAACCTCCACTTAGCATGAGCGCCCTGGAGGCAGATCAATGTCTTTTGGGGAGGGAGGGAGTGCTGCAGAGTTAGCACTTAGGGATACATTAGCTTATCTTCAGATCATCATTAAGATGAAGAAAAGGGAAAGCATCCTTTTGCCTTCATTTTTCCCCTCCTTTGTGTTCCCATCATGTTCCACTGTGACTACTATCATTTCTTGAGGGACGTGGTTTCCAACAAGTTTTTAGCCTTTTTCCATTTTTTCCCTTCCTTGTCCTTCTATTGTTACTAGAGTTCAGTTACCTATTTCTCTTCTAAAAAGAATACTTAATTTTTTAATGAATGGTACTGTTGTTAACTTCAAGAATAAGATAGTGAGAAATTTCCCAGGAACCACAGAGAAAATCAGCAATGGGTGAAGTGCACTGAGAGTAATCTATTCCACAAGTAAGGAGGCTTAGGACAATATTTACAGGTGGAGGACAGAGCAGAGAGGAGAAACCCAGCAAGGGCAGGACCACCATGGGTGGAAAGCTGTGGTGCCCATTAGGGAGACTAGGAGAGGGGCTGGAGTCAGACCAGCCTGTTTTATTAAATAACTATGCAAAATTAACACAACAGTGCAGTGGATAGAATGTTCAGCCTCAAATGTCTGTAGCCCTGGAATTTAATGTCTATGTTTTAAGATTCAGAAAGCTAATTAAAAACACAAATGACCAGCACTGGATTCAGTGCTTTAAAAAAATGAATTATTTTTTCAGCTAAAGCAGTAAGCTTCGTTGATCAACACTAACAGTAATGATTGGAAAACTGGCAAACGTTGTGAAAGTCAGAAATACTCATCTATATTGCCAGGGACATTTGGAAAGGAAAATATAATTAGAAGAGATATTTTTAGCATATTTTCACAGAGTGTTCAGCAATACCGGATTGTCTCACAAACCCAATCAGAATATTCCAGTTCAAGTCATGAATTCTTTTGTGCCCCATCACTGAAGGCACCATGCCAGGGTATTCTGCCATCACGGCTGAGAGGCACTGGCTTCACTGCTCCGCTCATGAGGGAGTAAGGAGCACTGTGCAGAGATGATCGCCAGGCCACGAAGAGAATAGTAGCCACTGCTAAGACCTGCATAACGTGACTATGGTGGATATAACCCCATGAGGTGGACACTTTTATTAACTCCCTTTTCTCAGTAAGGAGACGAAGCTCTGAGAGCTTAGGCGGGTGGCCCACATGCACACAGTCGGTGAGCACCAGAGCCAGAACTAAACCAGAGGCATGCTGGCTCCGGAGTGGAAGTCGTTCCCCCTACCCTGGGCTGCTTTTGAATTTTGCCATAATCTTATTTTTTTTTTAAGATTGATTTATTTATGCATGCAAGAGCTGGGGTGTAGGCCAGAGGTGTCGGGGGCAAGGGAAGGTGAGAGGATTCACCAGAGACAGAGTGGGGAGTAGAACAGGCAGATCTACTGAAATATACTGCTGAGGGGAGCAGCAGGTGAGACAGGAGAGGTCTGCTGCGCCATGTGGGAAGCTCCCTGGCCAGAGATCAAACTCGTGCTGCAGTGGCTGCCAATAGCTTCATAGGCTGAGACTTAACTCCTTGCACCACCAGGGAGGCCCTGAATTTTGCCATAATCTTTTTAGATAATAATGTTTCTGGAAGCTAAAGAATAATGAAGGTAATATTTCTTAGTCCTATTGATTTGTCCTCAATGCTTTTTTAATTGAAATTAATAATTAAACAGTTTATTCAATTGACTAATATTCACTAGCATTAATGAGATGGCATTCTGGTAATATTTTTTTCTCTAAAATAAATGTCAAATACTGTATGAAATGTATGTGAGGCAAGTTAATCCACACAATAAATGTGTGTAATGGGCTAAGGTAAATTAAGTGATGTTTTCTCCACTTGTTTGGGTCAATAAACATTTCTGTATAGCTTATAAAAATTATGAGGGAAATGGAAAATAGAATACAAAAACACCCTCACCTTTATACGGACAAAATATGTTTCCCTCTGTCCTCTAAACAAATCTAAGGTGATACATTAAGTAGTCACCATATTTCATTGCTTCTCAAAACCATTCCAATGAGGAGCTTACAAGAAATTTACACCACAAAGGCTAGCAGTTGATACCCAGGTTTCCAGTAGGGTAAATGGTCTCTGTGATAAGTAATGTTGCCTCCATGTCACTGCCGTGGTAATAGTAATAAAAACTAATGTTAATAACATAATAAATGGGAGTTCTTATTACTCTTTTCCTAGCATTATGCAGGAGCTGTTCCATTTAATCCTAATAACCACCTTACTTGGTAGATAATACCATATACTATCCCCAATTTTCAGATTGAGGATTTTGTTCAAAATCACATGGATAATAAACAGTAGAGGTGGACTTGGAACTGGTAGCTTTGCCTGGGGCACGCAGACACTCTGGCACTAACCTTTGTTGGGTTCTGTGTGGTGTGGGCTTTGCCACCATTAGCCTGTGCTGTGATCTTTTATTTTTTTTATAATATATATTTTTATTGTTATTTATGTCTTTTACATTTTGCATTCCCCTTGGGTAGCCCACCACCAATTCACCCGTGATCCATCTCCATGGTCCCTTGTGTTCTTTTCTATTCCATTTTGTGCCCTTTCCTTTCCCTCCCTCCGGCTCCCTCCACCCCCACCCCTCCCCCCCACTGATTGTCTCTCTCCCACCTGGCCTCCCTATAGTCCTGTTATAAGTGAAACCATTCGATATTTTTCTCTTTCTTTCTGGCTTATTTCACTGAGTATGATCCCCTCTAATTCCATCCATGTC